>PNEQ01088244.1:0-116854 GCA_003012365.1 Medauroidea extradentata | reverse complement strand
TGCACTTTAATATTTCCCGCTTGTTATTGGCGCTTGGTGTAACGGGTAGCGTGCAAATAATATTTGCTTGCAAGTTGACGAAATATTAGTTAATAATCAGATTTACTCAATAATGTGTGGATTACTTACTCTATTAAATGTATGATAATATTATGTCAAAGATTTCATTACTTTCTAGTTAATTTACGCATTCTGTTTTTGATTCATATTTGAAAAATGAATGAAGTGACATATGTGATTCTTCCATTCAACGAGTTGGTACGGTTGTTCCCGAGTATATTTGTAACTTGGCCAATACAATTCTACCCGTTTCGCCGACATTACTTATGGTCAGTACGGACCGCCAATAACAGAGCGAGCGCCTCTGAGCGCCGTCATATCTTAGCACTATTGGCTCCTTATGTCTGTGTTGCGTGTTGCGTACGAACAAGGCTATTCTATTGTTTCAGAGCCGATGTTTCCCGAAGTGGACTTAGAATTTTTCGACCGATCATTTTATCTGGCCAGGTCTGTACATTTATAAAAGGTTAAACTTACCGTGCGGAACCTTTAAGCAAATCTCTATGTACAAAAGCGAAAACTGACTGATTGTCATATCAAACTGAAGCCCAAACCACTGAACCTAGAATCGTGAAATTTTTTGTGTGGTTACCCATCAGTTCGTAGGCGAGCACTAAGAAGGGATTTTTTTTTAAAATTCGACCTCTAAGTGGGTGAAAACGGGTGAAATGTATTTTAGAAGAAACGTTGATAGAGCTCGAACAAGACGGCCTATCATCGTGATTTTTACTTTAACGGGACACACATAAAATGCATATTAGTCAGTTTCAGGTTTCTTCGAAATTCAACACTTAAGATGGAGAAAAGAACTTAAATATGTTTCCGATTAATTATCGATATCTATCAAGTCCTTCGGGATAGAGAGTTGGTTTTCACTTCAAATTGTTGCTTACGTAAATACCCAAAAAAGGGTTTCAGGATTTCTCGAAATTCGACCTCCTAGCAGTAAAAAGGGAGAAAATACGCTTTTTATGGATTGTTTATGTAACTTGAATTTAGTGCAATTCGGTTGAAGTCGTTCAAAATTGGTAAATATTGATTGTGCTGTCCACCAGTGTGACGGAGTTCTTACAATATTGAACACTGCGTTTCTCGTTCACACACACATTAAATGACTCATTATTGCCTTGATCTTTGAACTCCAAACCTCTTCTTGGAGCATAATAACTTTAATAGTTGCTGCGAGTAATGGTATCACACTGTGAGGTATAATGTACCCATATCACCTCTGTAGCTGATCGGTCCTTTTCTGTGAACACACGGCCTACTCGGCCATGCTTCCCCGTTGACACATCCATGAAGGTTAATTCGACAAAGAGGCAGATTGCCAACTGACATAGAAACTACATTTATCCTCGTTTTGTAAGTATCACGTAGTAAACCAATGGAGTTCTCTGCTTCTAATAACAGCGGTAGTTGTGGTCGTAGTAACATCTTCGCGCGCATGATTACAGAAGGGAGTCTGGATTTTTAAAAGTAGAAAGTGTGTTTCAAGTTCTTGAAATTCGATACGTTAAATGACGCTCTTTAGCTATGTAATAAAATGTATGATTTAATTTATGGAGGTGGATTTTATTAAGAGAGCTTTTGAAATAGTTCTAAAAAAAATTAGACTATCGTATTAGTGCTGTCGAGCAGATGTGGATCACTGATTTTGTCCCCTGTTATGTTTTTTTTTTTTTTTTCACTGAGCTTGATGAGTCTCGCCATACATGGCGAAACAAGCATATACTAATAACCGTGCATTATTTGTCTTACAAACTTGCATTGTTTACTTGGGTACCAAAATATTTTAATTTTTAGGAAACGGAAAGATTTTTGTGCCGAGAAATATTTTGTTCGGAGAAAATAAATCAATTTGACATGTCAAGAATATGAGGTCCATAGCATTTTCGCTACCTGGTATATTGTAGGTTCTCTTGCCAATTGGAGCACGAGCCTTATCTTCGTCGAGGAGTTGACGTATGTTACGTTAGCACAACGAGTAACAGAGAAACATCGTTGAAGGTAACTGAACTGAATCGAAGCCCGAACCTTGTGTGACCATATCAAACCATTTGTTTTAGGACAGCGCTGTGACGTGGTTTTCTTAGAGCTACAGTTTGTTACGCACGCAGAAAGTTAACTGTTTAGCCGTAGCAAGATTTTTTTTGCATAAAAAGGCACTTATTACTTCCTTCTAAATAACAAATTCAGCGAACACGGCTGGTTTGAGGACGGGAGAGGAGTGGAAAGATTATAACCACCTGCTTCATCACGTAACTTGTTGGAAGTAAATTATGACCCACCCGAGAGTTGCTTTATTATAATTATTATTTTTTATTCTTACAGGTTTTGTTTTTGAGGTGCTTTGTTTGCTCAGGATTTCCCCCTCAGGAAGTTCTGAGGCCTTCTTGTCTTCTTACGGCCGCTAATCTTCAGAACTGTGTACATATAACGCTGCTTCTAGTACTTAGGTAATTCCCCGAGCTGGGACATCGCCTTGGCTGCCGAGGGAAATAAGTAGACTGCTATTATAAGTACTTTGTCGTTATCAGCTCCCTTGCTGTGGCTATGTTTCAAAAGGAGTTGGGCTCGACAAACGCGAACGAGCTTCTTTTAAGTTCGGGATAACTGTTTGCAAGAAGTGGAATACGAAAGTACACTTTAAAAATTTTTTTTAATGCAACATACATTACACTGCCATTGCATTTAATTTGTACTTAAAATATAAATTTTAGCTAAACCAAGTGGGTGATTTGCATTAACGTTTCTTGCTTCTAATAAAAATTAAAACGTATGCTTTAAAGTTACATATTTTTGCTCAACGATGGGTAAATAACTTAAATACTGGACCTTAAACAGCTCTTCCACGCTTGTTAGTAGAATTGAAGTTTTTAATTTGTGTGAAACAACAGACAAGTGAAAATAAATGCACGCCGTTAAAAATATCGAAGACAGAAGCATGAAACTAATAATTAATACAACATATGTGCCGTGGACGTCGCTTTTACAAAAATACTTAACAAAAGTAAACAGTATGTATGTTCTTCCTACATGTAGTTCAATGTTAAAGAAAAGCGTTAACCAAAATAAGAATGTATATAGCTTCTGATAAGGTTTGGACAGACTGGCAGTCTAGCCACTACACCACAATGAGCACACAATACATGGAACTCTCGTTATAGTAGTTATTTATTGTTTTGCTTTGCTGCGTTTAAATGTTGTCCATCGTGTAGGTAATACAGTATGAGTTGAGACCTATCCCTAACTTCACAGAAAGAAACTAAGGGAATCTGAAAATTACAGATATGAAACAATAGCCCAAGGTTGGACAGTCTTACCTATTATGTACTGTGCATTCCTACTGCATTTAAAACCACATTAATAGTTATCAAAACATGAAATTCACTCAAAATTACAAGCGAACAAATATAAGTATCATGCTTGCTTTGGAAGTTGCGATGAACTGCCGCATGTATGTGGAATTGTTGATTAGCAATTACATTTTGTCAATTTGAATATAGAATATAACTGCATTGTAAAACAATTTGATTATTATAAATATATATTGACTTAAAAGTCAAATAAACGAATAAATAAAATATGTTAGTAGTGATTGAGAGATTTTGGTCAGCGCTTAAACTCGAGGTCTTTAACACTAGTGAGGGGTGACATGAGGTGAGTATGGATCAGCACTGGAATGGACAGGGGAAATGGGAGAACACCGAAAAAATCCGCCGACCAAGGTCATCGTCCGGCACGATTCCCACGTGCGAAAATCCGGCGACCAGATTCCCCGCCGGGAATCGAACCCGGACCGTCTTCGTGGGAGGCGAATGGTCTGACCAATCGGCCACCGTGGCCCCTAAATATGCTAGTAAATTGTGGTGTTTTCCTTTCCTGTCTGTCAATACTAACAAAACCACATATTCACCAGTGCAAAACCTTGCAACTTATTGAATCTGTATATCATTAGCTGCCCAGCCGCGGAAAAAAACTGTAACGTTAGCTTATCGTGTTAATGAGACAGTAAGAATATAGCGAAAACGCATTTTGCGACATTTAAACCCCTCTACCATAGCATAACGCTATGTCACCAGGTTTATGAGGTATCAGAGATATTGGGAAAGTACATGTTACCATTGTTTAACTCTTAGTGTGTGTCTATGCCGCAATGTGAAGTTACCCTTAAATTTTCATAATTCAGATAGAAAATTTACTGTTATAACAGCTACCACTAATATGTGCGTATATAATATCACAGCAGTTTACCGTCACCTTGTCTTACATTATATTCGAACCCAAAACCTTCTACCAGTGTTCCTAACGACTACGTCATATTAGGTCGTCAGAATTTTTAAGAAGTTAAACGTGTACGACTATGTACGGGCCCGGGTCCAAAGAGGTAAATATCAGTAAGACGGCAAAAAGTAATCACTTTTAAATTATTTCTCCGCAGTCATACCTGTTTTTCGAGACTTCTGGAACACTTTGCATGTTCTGACACACTAAACTGTTAAATTTTGAAATATCAAAACTTAATTCCTATTGAAAAATCATCTTAACAGGTTTAGGATATATATATATATATATATATATATATATATATATATATATATATATATATATATATATATATATGATTAATTGAAATCCCGTTTTATTTGTATTACGATCATAGAGGTAAAAATTTCAAACAATCCTAAAATAGAATTTTTGGGACACAACATTCTGCAGCAAAAATCACTTCAATATCTCATTGGGTTTACAAGTTATCGAGGATTGATTGAAAACAAATTTTACAGCTTTTCACCACTTAATTTTTGAATTTAAAATAATTGAAAATGTGGATGATACGAATTTTTGTAAGTTTCATTCTAAAAAAAAGTCACCTCAATATTTTAACGGGTGTAATCGCCATCGAAGATTCATTAAAAACACATTTTTCCCTTTTTTCATTAACTTAATTTTAGATTTTCGAAAAATTCGTTTTTATTGGGTGCCTATGGCGTAAAGGGAAGCTACTCTCAATGTCATGTCTTCTCTAGGTCATATATATGTTTATGTATATATATAAATGTGTATTTGTGTAACTTCTTTGTTCAAGACGAATAATTGTGTGTCTGTATATACTATATATACGTGTATATATATATATATATATATATATATATATATACACATATTCACACGTATACATATTTGTTTATTGTCATTGGCAAGCTTATAAACGTGTGCTCGTTAAACAATATTGTTGATGATCTTTGAAAGAAATGTGCAATGGGAGTGCATGACTGTATTCAGTTTCTGGGACCTACTCCATTGTAAATTGAATGACTGTCAAAGAAAACTAAACAAATAAAAGCAAAACCATAAAATAAGCAGAATATGCTTTAGTCTTGCTGACTAAAGCGTACTCTGCTTATTTTATGGTTTTATTTAATTTGTTTATTTTTCTTTGACAGTCATTCAATTTGCAATGTAGGACGTCCAAGAAACTGAATCCAGTCAAACAATATTGTTATGTTTGAAACAATCAGTAATTCGTTAGGTAGGAAACATACGTCGTCACAATCGAATATTTCTGTACGGAGGTACTGTTCTGATATGTATATATTGTAGGAGTTTTGAAATGAGCACGTAATTGCGTATCTGGTGAAGCTATCGTGCTGTGTACCATTTCTCGTTTCAACACTTTCCAAAATATTTGTTTTGAATTTTTCAAATCGCGTTACTGCGCTCTTAGTGTGTAGGTAGATTTATTGTTAATTTGCTGATGAGTGTGATCTGTGTGTAACCAACTTTTGTTTAAATGGTTTATATGGAAACCGACCAGTTATATCGATGTTTACGAACTAGCGTTCTTCACAAAACGTATTAATTTAATTCTTCACAAGTATAAAAGTTGTTAAATTATGCCAAGTACATCTGTGTGACGTCCTCCTTACTTCGTTCGGCAGAGTTTATTTTATTTTACAAGCTTTTATTTAACTTGCAATGTTTAAATGTTTGCTCGGGTTAAATCTTGCAACTGAATTTTAAAGCAGCTATCCTCAACCGATTGAGCTAAAATTTTGCATATACGTAGGCCTATAGTTTGGATGAAAATGCATGATTAGCTAAATTACGTCATTCAAAATCCAATATGGCAGACCGCCCAAGATGGCGGAATAGTTATTTTTTATGCACTCCTATGATATGGGTATCAAATGAAAGGGCTTGCTAAGAAGAATACCAATAAAGTGACGTCAGCGTTCAGCTATTCGAGGAGATGGTGTATTACTGTCCGGCTAAACGGCAAGACTTAGCGGGCTCGTGTCTCAACTAATCTCGACCTACACCTTGGGAAATTTCTAGTGGTGGTGAAAAAAATCCTCGTTAGGCACAAGTAAGCTTCTAGCTGAAATAAGTGGCGCATACCTCCAAACACCCAAGTGAAGGTGAGGCCGTGCCGAGGACTGAGTGGCATCAGTGCGAATAAAACATAATGTGAACATATCACCTCAGGGCTCGGGGGCGAACCATGTTGTATATTAGCTCTTACTCTTCTAAACCAAGCTCTGGGAGGGTCGACGGTTATTTCTTCAGTACTTGTGGAAACAACATGGAAAAAAAAAATTGATATAAAAAAACAAGTTTGAAAACAAGTTTTAATTAGAATGATATAAAAAGAAGAAAATAAACTTTAAATTAAATCATATCCATCAATGTATTACATTACACAATTTATATGATATAACAGCTTGTCCCGATATTTCCCTGTGCAGACAAATAATAACTTGATCTTGCTATAAGTATTTTTAAATAAAAATAATATGTATATTTATAAAACCTACTTGTGTCATAATACCGAGCGAGTTGGAGGATTCGCAATCGGGAGGACCCGGGTTCAACACCTGGACCCAGCAATCATAATTTCGGTTTTCCATGGTTTCCCAAAACACTCCAGGCGAATGATGGGATGGTTCCTTAAGGCGGCCGCCTACCCCACGCTTCAAATGCATTGCAGTGTGTTCGTAAACAGGTTTTTTTCTACGAAAATATTCCACGTGCACCCATTGTGCCAACGTACGAAAAGAAAAGAAACTTCAGACAAGGTCGGAACCTCTTAAAGTCGCCACGCTAATTAAAAACATTGTTTCTAAAACTTATAATATGGCTAAAAACGGCCTTTTCAGATTTTCGTACTTCCATAACGTACGAACCAGATGAACGTGAAACTCAGATTGCGACCTGCACTGAACTTAGTTGTAGACTTTTCCATGGGTCTCTCTGGCGGAGGTTGGTGGGGGGGGGGGGACATGTCCCCTCCAAACAATCCTTGTGGAAGGGACACAGGGACATATTGATGTTCAAGTGTGGTATTGTGTGTTATTTATATATTGTTAACTTGAATACTATTACACGTAAAGGATAATTGTTTCAGTGATCAACCTGTTTGAAAGACAAATTTATTTAGTAAACATTCTATTAGGATATTTTTACTATAAGTGTACAATTTTTTGTACTAGTCCTAATATTTGACTTACAGCATAGCCTACTCAAGGCGGAGTGACTACTTGTAAAGTACTGTAACATAATTTTCTTCTATGTTAGGTAATTTTCAACCGTAGTTGTTTAAACTGCCAGAAGCAAAATACTAATAATTTCTTTGGTCGCAAATACATCGTGCAAACCGTTTTACTTAATGTGTTTTGTCTTTGGGATTTGAAACTTGTAAATTTTATTTACTGAAAATCCACTATGGTTTCTACAAGTTTCCTATATGAAAATTGAATTTTCTTACTAGGAGGTGTGTTCCTCGGTCTGATCAGGTTAGAATATCGATTGGCAAAGGACGGTTCTCTGGGGTGGTGACAATGAGAAAAACAAAAGAACGAAGGTATAAAAATTTAAGAAGTTTTCGACTACGACGCAGGTGATGGTACTAATATTTCTTAAATATGATGAAATGAAGCTTGTATCTGGATTAAATCGAACAACTCTACTTCTCGTTGCGAATAGTATTGTCTAGAGAACACGAAGCTACGTTTGTAGACGTAGAATATATACAATGAATCCAAATTAATAGCGATGACGTCTGAGGACGAGTAGCAGTCATAGCATTGAGTCTGCCGAGCCTCCTATCCCACTGCTAGCATTTGAGGAAGGATGTGGAATTTCCATTTGCCGCCTGTCCGAGGTACTGATTGACTGGGTCAGGCACGAAGAGAATTCTCCGTAAGATCGACGCATTTACTACTCCCGAACCATTACAAATGGTACTAAGAAGCCTAAATAAAGAACATCAGTTTTAATTTGATTATTAGAATTTGTCAGACAAATTGAACTGTGCTACTCTCAAATCACCTACAAAGTCCAGGAATAGATTTCCTGTCCGGGAATCTGATGACTAGAGAAACGATGTAAAAAATGTTGAAGTTTTTCTTTCGGACGTACTACTGAAATCATCACTTTGCCTACCGTTAGTATGATCGAGTCGGTTTGTATTTAGAGTGTTCTCGGTCGCTACATTAAATCACTCTTTATATTTCACATTAAAATATTTTTCCCTTTTCGTAATTAGAGACTTGTAGGATTTACCTTAGTGTCGTACGGAATCGCACTCCATGCTGCCAGGACCCGGCACAAACCTTGTACACAACACCCCCCCCCTTCTTTTCCTTAGAGCGCTTGTCGATCCCAAGTATAAGAACAAGATCCGTCACAGGGAGCAACTTGTAGTTCACGGACGCAGCGAAATAAAGTTTTTCGCGTTAGTCAACTTCATAAAAGAGATGGGCTTACCCCTCAGATAGTTACGTTATAATATGCTAATGCATACATTTTCTAAATTTTAAATTCTGTGTGATGAACAACGGCATTAAAGAAAATGCAAAAGTTAGGTTTTAGTTTATTACCTGATTTTTTGTCAACGAAAATTATGAATAATTATTTTATTGTTTATTTTTATAGACTTTACATGTTTTCAACTACGGGGTGATTAGAGATGGTACACGCAACACTAACACAAAGACAGGGACAAGGGAAGGAGTCGGCCATGGCCTTTGTTAAGGAACCATCCCAGCATTCGCCTGAATCTATTTCGAGAAACCATGGAAAACATAAATCTGGTTGGCCGCAGCCGGGGATCGAACTCTGGTCGTCCGAATTCGAGTCCAACGAATACTAAATTTCAGAATAAACCTTATCCGAAAGGGTGTTCCTCTAGCCCGGTAAATAAACATATATTTTTTTCAATTAATCAATAAAGAATATTGTTATAAGCAACTGAAAATTGCGACTGATTGCTGGCGTGCTACAGTCAAAGTAATTGGTAACTTCACAAATTAAGACACTATATTTACACATCGACAAGAGGGAGGATTACCGAATTTTTGTAGTTATACATTTGCGAGTTCCTATCCTTAGATGATATTTATATATAATCTAGCTTGACTGATTATTTTGTTTACACACTCGAGGTCATCATTGACCGACGATTATGACATAACCATCCTGGTTTTACGCGTGACTAAGTGTGTGTCCCTAAAAAATTTAGTTCCCGCGAAGTAAATTTGATCAATCGCAATTCACATATAATACTTACTACGGTAACCATACTTTTAAGAGTTTTGTTAATGCGAAGGCCTATTTTCGACATGACCACATCCCCAGCTATTTTAAACCTTTTTATTGTTATGCCATATCTCAGGAACTACGTGACAGATTTTAAAAAATAATAATACTACAGTATAAAATTTGATCAACTAAACATTGAATGGAGTGGAAATAGTTGCTTATCCGCCATTTTGGAAGATAGCACGACATGAATATTTTTTTTTATATCGCGAGAACAAATGGACCAATTGTAACTAAATTCTATACATTTAAAATGTCGTCATCGAAACTTCGATTTTGGTAGAAAGTATATTTGTTACATTTAAAGAAATAGTAGACCGATTTTAAACAAATGTCATGTTTAGACAGTTCATAATTAAATATTTGACTTAAAAATAGCTTAATATTGTAGGTATACATTTTGAATGTTTTCACACAAAAACACAACATGTTTTCTTATTTAGGGTGTTCTATACAGGTGTCGGTTAGTCGGTTGGTCAGTCAGTCTTTCAGCCATTTTATACAAAGAAATATATTGAGAATGACTGAACTTTGTGTCAAAAGTTAAAATTTTGACAGTTTGTTAGCCAAGCTTAGATTTAAGTATTTTTTTTGTTACAGGCTCACTTATAAAGAAGATATAAAAAAGACGTTTTGTTACATTTTGAAATCTATGTAGGAGATTATTGTTTTTGGTTAATTGCTACCGAAATTGAGGAGAGTAGCTAATTTGTTATGCTGGTCAATTGTTCTTTCAAGCATAATTGTTAAATTAACATTATTTCATCTTGAAGTTTAGTACACTTTCTCAGGTTGAGATAAGTTGCAACTGTCATACATTAAACTTGCGTAATTAGCGTATTTAAAACAAATAAAATGTGAATTAATTTGGGAAACCAGACGTATCCAAATCTACAAGTCACTAATTCATTACGTTATTTTGAGAGTAATGTTAGCATTTTGTGAATGTGCTCAGAAGCTGAAGTTGCACAGGAATTGACACCATTCTATTCTGTGACGAACAGTCGCTGTTAGGCGAACTCGATGCCCTAACATGTTGCCCCCTGAAGTGGTGAGTCGTGGGACGGTATAAGATACTGTGGATTTTCCCGGGCTTTGTGTTTGCAGACTCTGAATTTACGGAACGGAACTCTTACGTCTTCTGTCTCTTTGTTCTGTGTCGTATCAGGTCGTATCTTGTTCCATCCACTCTCCCTCGGGCGCTGCCTCAGCCAGCGTCTGCGTGTGCCCTGGCTTCCAGCAAAAAACTATCGGAAATAGTTATAGAAAATATAAGTTCTCATAGAAATGGTTTTTATTTAAAGTGTTACTGCTTTTATGAACTTATTTATTAAAAATCATACAGTTCATTCATTGGATTATCGCTTATATTTTTCATGGCCATTTGTAATATGAAGTCATTAAACTCCGTGGTGATCTATGAACGATTCGTGCAAAACGTTAGTATTATAAACTGAACTTAGGCGTATGTACATAAAACAGTTAAGTTTATTAAACTCCCTATCAGTATAAATATACTTTCAGCGGATAAATTAATTACATAAATACATAAAATTTATTTAGCTGTATTACACATGTGGTGAATTTCTTAGCTCACCAGTTTCAGATCGCTAGAGTATTGAATTTTAGGTGAACAATATTATTTTTAAGTTGTGAAATAAATATTTGAGTTTAAATAAAATATTAATATATTTTCTTAATAAGTGAGTGCTTTGCAAAAAAAAAACCATTGAAAATACGGCAGCGTACATTTTTATTATCTATCTATGTTCTTATAAAAGTCCGTCTTATTAAAAATTAATACAGGGCATAATTGATTGTGAAAGAGTATTGCTTATATTGCGCGTTTGTTAAGGATTCACTTTATAATGTCTCACAAACAGCAGAAAACCTTCTCTTAAAATTTTAAAATTTAAATTAATACCTTATGTACTAATTGACTGATTACAGTTAGCAATAATAATATACAGTTAACGTGGAAAATACTTTAGTTATGAAGTTTAATACGTGGCTTAATGCAAGAACAACGAACGTCAGTTTTGATGTATTTGAGACAGGTGATTCAGAGGGCCGGTTTCTCAATGTTTGATTAAAGCCTTGGTTGGCTAATCCTATGATTATATTAAACATATAGATTAAGTGGTGATTAAATATGAAGTGTTTCTCAACGTAATTTAATCTTATGTTTAGATAAGTATCGGTAAAGTAAATTGTGGCAAAATTGCAATGACGTATCAGCTTGTGATTGGCTGCAGTGAAGCGTTTTATTTATTTATTTAGTGTACGCACGCTGCCGCGTGCCGAAAATTTTGTTTCTGTGGATACAGAAATGCTAATTTCTCTTGCTGAAAAATACGCCCGTATAGAATACACAAAATCTGACGGCGTAACTTGTAAGCAGAAAGAAGATGCATAGAGGAATATCTAAGTAGAATCTAATTCATCTAGGAACTTATACGTGTAACATAACCTACAAAATATGTAACAATAACATAACCTACAGTAGGTATTATATTATACAAAAGTATACAAAAACATGTAATATAATCTACAAATATATATTAAGAACTTTTCAATCCAGATTCCCTGATCATCGTATGTTTTATCTTTCCCGAAGAAATACAAATTTGTATTTAAATACCATTCCCCAAGATATACAGTACAACGTACAAATGTGTGTTAATATATCTGACAAAGGTTTCTAACCAATTACGCAAAATAATGTATGGAAGCGTAAAGACATCATACAAAGGCATGTGACATAACCACCAAAGGATTTCACATAACCTACAAAAGGATATTACTTACCCGAATGTACTACAGTTAATGCGATGTAAAGAAAACACGCAATAAACAAGTACACACCTGTCTGTGGTCACTTCCAGCTGCCCTTCAATTATTTCTAATAGTACTAGGACAGTATTTTTACCAGGGGCGTCATTTGGGGCCACAGGGGGGGGGGGCAAATGCCCCCCCCCCCTGGATTTAGAATTTCATGTGTATAAATATATTTTTTGTATTATTAATTTAAATAATGCTAACTTAAGCACATAAAACTGAAGTTTTATTATTAAAGTATCTAATTTATACATGCTTAATTAATAAAAAAGATGCAAAAGGTCACTGTCGCCGAAAAATAAAATCTTGCCCCCCCCCTCCCCTACAAAAACCTGAAATGACGCTCCTGATTTTTACTCAGGCGAAATCACATAAAAAATCATGGTCATCTATTTCTATGTAATTTGGACGTTCCCGAAAAAGTTTTGGCCTGTTTATGAAATCTACTATTTCTTCATCATCTTCATCGTCATCATCATCATCATCATCATCATCATCATCATCATCATCATCTTAAAACCATTAATTTAAATCATCTGCCATCATAACCAAAAAATTGTCGCCGTTTACATTTTTATTTGTTTTAAAAGCCCTGTTTAACTCTGTAATCAATACATCTTCTTGTGATGATAAAGATAATCAATGGTTACCGACTGCTAACCCATTGATTAATCTTAATCAGTACTTGATAAACAGATATTGTTGCTAACCATTGGTTAAATTTTAATCGGAAGATAATCAGAAGAAAATCAGACATTGATAAACTGGCCCTCAGTCTGCTAAAAAAATTCCAAAGTTTCATATGCAAGAACAGCCAAAGTCTCAACATTGTGGAAAATAAAAACAAGGCTTCCAGAAAATCAATGTCCCATAATAAACACGGAAGCTCTTACTGCAACAGTAACCAATCTGTACATTGGTCAGTGGCGGATCCAGCAATGAATTTAGGGGGGGGGGGAACGGATGCCTTAGAAAGTATGTATAGTATACCCGAAGTCAAAGCAGGGGGTTCGGGGGCCCTCCCCCGGAAAATTTTGGATTTTATGGTGCCAAATGGTGCTATTTAATGAGTTTTTGACTTTAACCATAATTTATTATTTACCATTATTTAATTTACAATATTTACACTGAACACATTTTATAGTCCACACTCCACGCTCCGGTTAATTGAAGCAACTGCAATATATATACACATAAAATTAGGCCAGTTTGAATACAATTAAAAGTAGTTTGTTGCTACTCAAGCAGCAAGAACACATTTTAAAACATTTTTTAAATATTACTTAATTGCAAATGCAATATTTAATAAGAAAATCTTTTAATGATATCTTTAAAATGTTGCCTGATAAAACTTAAAAGAAAAAAACATTTTTAACATGTTGTTTGTATAACATTATTTATACAATAAATAAATAATAACTTCAAAATGATTTATGAAAAACTTGAATGGCAAATAATTTTAATATGTTATCTTTTGCGCCTAGATAATATTTTAAAAACTGTTTCGTTTGCAATGGGTTACCTATAACATTGCTGCAATATTTCTGCAAAGTTGTTAAATATGTAACAAATATTTCAGTAAATATTTTAAAAATATATCCTTGCAGCTTGGGTAAAAGTTACATTTTAAATATAAGCATTTAATATATGTTACAATGAATAGTTGAACCAAGAATAACTAATTCCGTGCTTCAGATATCACCTACTTATGTTATCACATAACTTAACATTTAATGGACTGTAACTACAAAACCATCATGCTGATATGCTATGGATAAACACTTAATATATTACAACAAAAAAGGAATCCTTCGGTTCCCTGACTTTGCAAATCTGTCAATAACCTTATCTACGTCTACTGGTATGTCTCGGTGTACATGCAGAAGTGCAAGTCCTGTCAGCCTGTCTTCCAACATTCGTGATCGCAGCCAAGTTTTAATCGTCGAAGGGCAGAGAAACTCCTCTCTGAACTGGCATTTCTGATTGGAAGGGTTGCAAGTATGTGCAGTAACCGATGAATTATAGGATACACATCCTTGTCGCAGCTGTTAAGTGCCTGAATAACATTCTGTGGTACTTTTTTTCGGGAACCGAACGAACTACTTGTTTTTCTACAGGGAAAATTCTCCTTTTAGAAGGACAGGTGCAATTCTTTCATCTACTTCCATAAGGGGTAGAAAACTATGGATTAATGCATTAATGTTCATGTCATCAAGCTCATGTTCCTCGTTTGCCTTCTTGTGCCTTATAATCGTTCTGGGTTGTTGTGAAGGATATACAAAAAAACATCAAGAGTTTCAGATGGAAACTTGGCTATCGAGATCGCGACTGCACTGCTTCTAAACAAGATCGCAGAACCACCTAGTGGCTCTTCTCCGCCGCTTGGTGGTTCTGCGACCTTGTTTTCTGGCCAAAAATAAGTTTACAGTACGCCTAGCTTCGACCAGAATTCGCCCGAATGACATTGGTTGCGCTGGCTTCTGATCTATGTTCCTGTCAGTGGCAGGAGCTAGGAACTGCGACGTCATGATTTTTGTACTATCGTGTCAGAGCTCACGGGGGAGGGGGGG
The DNA here is from genome assembly GCA_003012365.1 of Medauroidea extradentata. NCBI lineage: Eukaryota > Metazoa > Arthropoda > Insecta > Phasmatodea > Phasmatidae > Medauroidea > Medauroidea extradentata. The sequence goes on along the minus strand of PNEQ01088244.1, from coordinate 101,783 downwards.
GCATGCCGCCATGCCCCCCCCCCCCCCTTGGATCCGCGCCTGACATTGGTGAAGGGTCTTCCGTGATATTCACTGCTAGAAAAACCAATGTCATCTTTTGTTATTTTAACAAAATAATGCTCTTTGTTACATGGCAATGATTTGCCATTGTTTAGTCTCTGTATAAATATACACAGCATGCATGTGCAATTTCTTTCAGAGAATATTTTGCATTTATTCATTACTAGATACAATATGGGTAACTGACCTAGTAAAATACTGTCTGCAGTCATCTCTAGGAATCTATATGAATAGCATTCTTGCACAGGGTTCCTGTATGGAATATCCTGCTTTTATTTATTCACTACGGTTATTATATATAGGAAATATATCATCTTCTCTCGCCCTGTTAATTTTTCTTGCGCAGGGCTCCTTCATGGAATATCCTGTTTGTTTGTTTTTTTTTCAATACGACGATTCTTCACAAATTCCTAGTTAGAACAAAAAAGAGTTATGTTTGAGACCCTTTTCAAATTTTTATTTTTTTTTACTAAAGCTAAATTTTCACTGTTGGAAAGTAACATTTTGTTTCAATAAAGAAAATCTAGTGCCTAACGGATTAAAAATACTTGGACGGAATTTTATAAATTTTGATATTTAGTTAATATATCAAATTAAGTTTTCCCAAGTCATGACGACAAAATAAATATACAAAATAATATCTCGTAACTCAAGATTATTTTAAAAAATAAAGCTGAACACATTTACGCACCATTTAATTCCGTTCGTTATCCGATATAACCTAAACACAACGCCCGATAAATAAATTCAAAATTACAATAGCAAATTATTTGACGTTTCCACCGTCCCTCTGCGTTTTATAAACGGAGTTGGGACCGTCTCGGGCAGCATTAAAATGTGAGACTGCTGGCTCTCCAGCAGCACAGTGTCAGTGGTTTCTCGAAATACTACACGCCCTTCCTGAACGAGAATATGCTCAAAATTTCTGCAAACATACCAAACAACATTATGATACAAAAACAGTTAAACATTTGCAGTAATCAAACAAAAATCAAGCAAAAGCAAAAAAATTAAAAATTATAATTCTTAAGTTCCAGGTAAAATAGATTAAGTTCCTTTATACCCAAATTTGGAACACAGCAGGCTTAGTTTGCGAAGCAGCTGTTATGAGATATTTTAAAATAATAAGTAAATTAATTAACTATTTTATACCTGCTATATTTCAAAGTGTGTCTATCCCAAACCTTGCTAAGCGCTTAAGAGTTAATTAACCAATTAATTATGCAAAGAATTATAGCTATAGTTATGTTATGAACATTTTGAATTTGTAAATTGTTCAATATAATTTCATTCAGGGTAAAATTACAAACTAACTTTTCTGTTATTGACACTGACGTAATTCAATTTTGAAACCACGAGAATTTTTCAAAAGGTTTGTAACGGAGGAAACAATACATTTAAATATTAAGTAACAAATGTTTTCAGCACAGACATAAATTTAAAGTTCATTATTGTTATAATGTGGGTCCAATAAAGTTTTACAAATTACCAAAGTTTCGAGAGTTATATTTAAAAATTAGTCAACCTCAAGAGAGGCTGGCGTGTTTCGTTTCCACATCGGGTGGCTTCCGGGTTCACGATAGATGAAAGCACGCAACGGTACCGCAAGTACATGGCCCAGTAAACAGGTCAAGATTACAGGCACAGCATAATAACAAAGCCTTGGCGCTAGACACATATTAACATATCCAGAAATAAGGCAAAAGCAGCTCCGATACCTTATTTTCCTTACGTTCAAGAACTATCCCAGCCACGATTTCCTACCGTAGCGAAGAGGTCTTCAACCCAATCGTTTACCGCGCTGCTGAAGACAAGTAAAGAAGACATTCAGTTAACAGCCCAGTAGTTCGAGCCCCGGCTGGGGACAGCCGCTTTTCGAAGAAAGGGAAAGACGGTCCGGCACGAGACCTAAAGGGCAGTGTTAAGGTTGCCGAATATCTGGGGCAGGTTAATAAACACGGCGACGGAGGAATATCTGCAGCCTCGAGGACATTAAAACCCGCCCAAACGTACTTTCCGCCAGTAGACGAGATAAACGGGGACAAGTTTATAATACATTGCGACCATGTAAGGGACGCAAAAAGCCGAGATGGGGCTGTCAGCAACCACGTGACCAACAGGACGCCATGATGTTGCCCGAGGCCCTGACCTGCTGTGCCCGACTAACTGCACCTACAACCAGCCTGCCCGGGTTATTACAAGGTGAGAGACATATAACCCTATCTGTTCATTGACTGGACTATTTAGATTGCTATGGCACGAGTTTTAATTAAAGCTTGTCTGCGGGGAACTTTTTATGTAACTGATTATTAAAACTCAGTTAAACACTGTAGAAGAAAAAGACGAATCCGCAAAATAATGTGTCACTAATTGGATAACATAAAAAAAGAACACAAATATCTAAAATTACTTGTTATAGAACGATGATTTCCTGCATATGAATTATCATTAATTGGATTAATCACTATAAATATACTTACAAAGAAATATTTGCTGTAACCTCTACGACGCTGTAAACAAGGTATTAATGATTCTAGTACGATAGAACGAATATTCTACGAAGAATAACGGAAAAATTTGTTAAACGATGCGCCGTCTTATACCACAAAGCTGTATACAAAATATTCTTGCGCAAGCACTGTTATATAATATTCAGCTAGTCTTCATAACTTGCTATAATGTGTGTGATACACCAAGTAAAAGAAAATCTGCAGTCTCCTCCAGGAGTCTGTATGCACAGCATTGTTGCGTAGGGTTCCTTTATGGAGTATCCTGTTTGTATTAATGATGATTCAATATCGAAAATATATGGGGCTAATTCTTCTCTTCTTTTTCTTACGTAGGGTTCCTGTATGGTACATTTCTAGACAATATACTTGATACAGGAATACTTGTGCGGTCATCCACAAGGGCGCTGTATACACAGCATGCCTGCGCAAGTCCTTATAAGGAATATTCTGCATGTCTTCATTACAAGGTACTATATGTGTAATAGACCTAGCAAAAGAATGCACGCAGTCAACTAATGTATCCTTTATACACTGCATTCCTGCGCAGAGTCAGGCCTAATGTACGAAATATTCTGCACTTTTTCTTTGCCATGAAGGTCATTTAAAATTAATTTACTTATTAAATTAATACTTGTTCATACATTAACAAAGATGCTGCTATTGCGATGTACTTGTTTTTGTCACTATTGGAATATACTTCTTGCGTTTCCTGTACTTCGAATGTTCTAACTAGGAAATAGACGTAGCCAAGTAATATCTGCAGTCACCTCTAGGATGCTTCGTATACTGTTTTTCTGTGGACTTATTTTTATGGCATATTGTGTTTGTTCTCTTTTAATACCAAGGTTCTACAACGTGCAATTAAACATCAGTCTGCTGTACACACACTATACCTTTCGATATCTCAATTGAATATAAATTACATGTCTGTCCTTATTAAAAAAATATAGCTGAATTAGTTTTTAAAGTTCCTGACTTATAGTTGTGCGAAAATTATATTAATAATGATAGGGCCTACGTCTTTATTTGGCGTAGTTACGGCAATTTTCACTTCTCGTACACAGAACCGTTTAGTTCTCACACAGAAATGCTACAATCGACAGAAATTAAACTATACTGAGACGAATATAGTGTTTTACTAAATAAATGTACAATGATAACATAAACAGTTCAAAAAATAATATGTGACATCGAACAATGTAGAGACAATCACTCAAGACGTTCACTGGGTTTTAGCAAGTGCCTAGTATATTAAACATGTTTTAGAGAATAACCTTTAACTAATGAATTTATAGTAATAGTATATAAGTAGAACAAAAACATTACATAAATAATTTATCAGTACATACATAAACATGAAATGATTAGCGGTATTTAACTTATTAAGTTGGTGTTTGCTGTTTATCGTGAGAGATGTACTTATGGAAAAATATCTTAGTAATGAGTTATGAAAATCTTAATATTCACAAGTAATTAATCATCGTCAGAATAATTAATCATAACCAAAGTAATTAATCATACTGCGGGCATTAATGGTTCAAATATCCTGGAAGACTCTCACTTGTAAACATAAATGATTTAACAATCGCTATATATTAGCGACAAACGTTCGTCTTACATGCAGAAATTCTTCGCATTCTTGTGTCAGGAAGATCACAATTTCTTCTACCGATCTACGTGTGTGTGTAGCAATAATTACAATTGTTGTGTAACAATAAGTGTATCCGAAGTCATAAGAATGCCACAATTGGTTATTCCGTTGTTAACAAATGTTTAAAAACCGAGATCATTACTTTCTCTTGCATATGTGTTCATAACCCCGACGCAAAAAGAGGGACGTTATAAATTTAACGTGTATATATGTGTGTCTGTGGCATCATAACTCCTAAAAGGAGAAAAAAATTGATTTGGTTTTTTTTTTTTTTTTTTTTAATGATGGCTTGATCGAGAGTGTTCTTAGCTATGATTCAAGAAAATCTGTTCAGCCGTTTGAATGTTCTATCATCAGCACTTTTATAGTTGTTGAAGGGATGTTTGTAATATACAGACGGTTATTTTTTCAAAGTTTTTATTTAGCATTTACTTGTGAAACTAGTTCTTGAGAATTTAAAGTTTTTAAGGATGTGGGAAATTGTACGCACGTAGATGAGTTTGTTTCTTCGGAAGCAGGGCTTTTAAAATAATTTTTGTTGGCATTAAGATGTTATAAGTTATGGATAAATTGTCAAAATTTAGAGTGTCGTCGATAATCGATATGCCGGTAAGCTTGTAGTAGTTCTCACACGTATCTAATTTTTAATTGTTAGAGGTAAATGCATGTAATTTTCTTTCTGAAATATTGTCTCTTTTCATGTACAGTAATCATAATAATTATACCGTGCCCATTGGAACCTACATAAGCATATCAACAAGATGTGTCTGAGTGCTCAATATGTGACATTGCGATTGGTCTATAAGTTACGCTAAGTTGGTGGCAGCTACAAAAATGGCGTGACATCCGAGATTCAGAAGAAATCGAGTATTTACCAATGAGATACAGTGGTTGTATATGGATGTAATTAATTAACACATCGGAGTAAAAATTTTTCATAAATTGCAAAGAAAATAATTTTGAGGCTATTCATACTGCAGAAAGAAAATCTAATTTGCAGCAAAGAAATTCTTAAGGCGGCCGCCTGGTGAAGTGCGCGTTTGTGTGTGTGATGCGAAATTCGATGAGGCACTACGAGCGACGCAGACCAGCAACAAGTATTGTGATATCGCCTCTACACGCCCAAAGCCGTAAACACGCTTGCAGTGTGCCTATCATAACGTTTTTACTGTGGACTTTAAGCGATGACACAATAATTTTGTTAAACCCGTCAATGTAGCAAAGTCCAAAGTAGTTGTATACTTCAATTTATAACCAATATTGAGAAACAACCGTTGAAAAAGACGATTTTAACCAATTTTGAGGACTTTATAACAATGCTTCCAATTTGCGTGACCTATTTAAGGTTATATACACACAAGTAGTCTGTAGTATGTTTTATTTTTATAGGTTGACGTTGTGGACGCACGTTTATTGGTATTTGAGGGAAAAAACGTAACTTCGAACACTTTGCACTCAGTTCGAGCGCCAATCAGACGTAGACCTTAACAAACCTTGATATTAATAAAATTAATGTTTAGAATGTTTCATTGCGAACCGTTGCGATTTCTTGGTAGCAATTAGAATAGTTCATTTCGGAATTTAAAAAAAATAATAAAAATACAACTAACTTTACCATACGTACTATTTCTGCGCTATCTCAACGGGGATGCAACCTTTTGTTACTATTTATGTACTGTGAAGAAACATATTCCTTGCCGCAAGAAAATTTGAGTAATTGTAAAGAAAGATAACGTTTTTAAGCTGCAAGCATTTATAGAAGGCTATAATTAAACCAATTAAAATATAGGATATATATATATATATATATATATATATATATATATGATTAACAGCAAATTCCAGCACTTCACTTTTCGAACGACGTCAGACATTTAGTCGTTCAAATCAACAAAAAATAGTTTCTTCAATAACAATAAGTAGCTGCTGCAATTAGGTATGAATCCAGGGTGGTTGGAGGGGTATGATAGCGGTAATTGCTTCTCTCTCTCTCAAAAGCACCAAAAATAGAAATTGAACTGAACATATCTATACGCCTCTCAAGATGTACTTAAATTTGTGTAACTGTTTATCAGCAATGCGTGAAGCACAATCTATGAGCAAATCAGTGGGTCAGAATGTAGCTTAGTACAAATTATCTTAGTTATCCGCCCCGCTCCACCAATCCCTGTTGCTCCAAACTTTTCGCGAAAAGAATTTTGTCCCAGTTTGTTTTAGTCCTTACCCGCACATCTGCAGTCCTGTCTCGTGGTTATTGGAAGCATGGCTTTGTGAAGTGACGTTTGTTACTAGACTGTGCCAATCAGTACAAGGTTACTGCAACACCGCACATCTTCTGTGTTTTGTGGGCAGAAAGAACCATAGCCGTCTTTACTAGAAGGCCGCGGCCTTAGATCTGACAACCCTGCCAGGAAGGGTCATTTTAACACTTCTTCTGTCTTGCTAATGACAGTGGCTTCCCCTGATTCGCTGGTATGTTAGACACAATAACGAATCAGGTGCAGCCATTGCCTTTGGAGAGCTAAAAGAAGTATTAAAATGACCCTTCCAGGCAGGGTTGCCAGATCTAAGGCCGCGGCCTTCTACTAAAGACGGCTATGGCAGAACTCCAAAACACGTGAGTTAAAATATCCAATCACTGACTGTGAAGCAGATCTGCAGATGTGCATGTAAGGCACTGAAACAAACTAGGGCAAAATTCTTTCGCGAAAAAAAATCCGTTGTCCTACCTATTACCAACTGCATTATCCATGCCAGAATGCAATGGCGTTAGTCTAAAGTTCTTTTTTTTTTTTTACTAAAAATCATTCACTTTTATATCAAGAATGTTTCAAATAAATAAGCAGTCGTGTTATCTGCTGTACGAGTTATGACAGAAAACTTTTCCGTTCAGCGTACTGTGTCACAGCCTGGAGTTACAGTTTCGTAACTACGCGTCGGTTACAAGTGCTTCTTTTATCCAACAATTTCCAACGTCTTACAAATATATCGTGTGTATTACGTTTCCCCAGGGTCGTTACCGAACAGCACACGACTATTATTTTGATCTGTAGAATATTTTAACATATTTTACCAAAGGTGGTTCGTGATAGTTAACTTAAATTTAAGAGGGTGTACTTACGTCTGCCGGTTCGATGCAGTTAGGGTTAATAAGATACAACTTTAATGCCATGATCCATCATTTCTACTGCTTTCGAGATAATAATTTTTTTATTCCTAATCGAGAGCAGATGTAGAAAATTTTTTTACAGTCTTGTTAAATTTGTTTTTACTATGTAGTCTAATTTTATCTAGACAAAAAATTGTACGGCTATGTCTAATTCATGCAATAGTGAGAATTTCGTTACTTTAAAATTTAGCTAAAATAATTGTGTATCTTGGTTCAAAAAAATTAGGGGACATAGTACAAACAATTTTAACGAAACTGTACAACAGTTTTTAAATATCTGCTTTTGTTTAGGCTTAAAAAAATAACAATGAAAGCAGTAGAAAGTATGGGTCATGGCCTTTAAAAAGGCAGAAACATTCATGTCTATGCTGGTGTTCGAACCCAGGACCTCTCGCACTCTAGTTCGGCATCCTACCTACCACACCGACATGTGTTATTCAGTAAAGTAAGCACTTTTGAAGATCACCTTTATTTAAAAAATGTTAATTATTGTGATGTCAGACGTTAACTTTTGAGTTCGTTACAATCTACTCACATTCACTGTTACTTACTACTCGACCACAATTAGTCCTCCCGTGAGATAAAGAAACGTGGCGCTAGTAGTAAGCAGACACATCAAAGGGATGGGAAATGTACTGCACCTAACATGAGTTCATGGCACACGGTCAGTGGAGACGTAGCGGCGAAAACCGAGCCAGTTGGCTGAGCCACAGTATTATGGCCGGTGCTATTGTGCGCCACACCAGTTGGGCGCGGTCGCCAAGGACAACACAGTGGCAGTTCGCATTTTCCCCTCAGGACTAATTGTCATGGTCGAGTAGTAGCTTACTTTGTTTATATTATAAATTCACAGGAAACTACACGTTTCTGAAAGGAAAACTGTAACTAGGGTTTCTAAACTGCTCATATTATCTCGTACCACCTATTGTGTATGTTTAATAATTGGCAACCTTTTCTGTAGAATTAATGTAAGTTTCTTTTGTTAACTATTGAACTTGTGCAACGCCATTAATAGTTTAGAGTAACGTTTGTTAATTATAATCACATGATTAACGAGAAATATTTTTTCGTATTTCGTGCTACTATGCTACATTCAAAGTTTTTTTTAAAACTATGATTTTATTTAATTGTGTCTAATAGCACGCGAATATTCTGCAAACATCTGCAGATGTACGTACGCCATAATGGTGAAATATATTCCATTAACCATTTTTTTAGTGTTTTCGGATGGTTTTTTTTTTTTTGCATTTCACATATTTTAAAAGCTGCCGATCAGAAAGTTAACATGTTACCATTTTGGAGATTAGAAACTTTGAACTTTATCAGTAAGTGAAGTAACATTTCGTTAATGAATTAGTCACAGTTGAGCTTTTACAATGCATTATCATGATTTACTTACACATTTTTTTACGTTGTGGCTGACACTTTTTAAATTTCACCAAGGTCAAATATAAGTACAATTTTTTTTGGCGGTTATACATACAGCGATTCAAATTAAAATAACTGCAGCTTTTCGTGGCTAGCTTGTGTGTTTCATTCGCAGTAAAATTTAATTAAAAAATAATCAGAATAGTAATAAATAGCCATAAAACGTGAAACATTTGTGGTTTCCCTCATTTGGAACGGGAAAGATATCCATTAAACGACTAGAATCAATAAAATATTGTTGTATTTTTTTTAAATTAGGGAAACATTATTTCCTACGTGGTTTAGAAATATTTTCTTACAATCGCATACAACAATTACTACTGAGATATGATGTTTCTGTTCTGCCTTCAAACTGTTACTGTTCAGGTTAATCATATTAGCTTTAAAGAGTTTTAGAAATTGCCGTGTGTAGGAAAATACTAATCGGATACAGAATAAACAAAGTCGGAAGTAATTGGTTTGAAATTCAAATTGTATAGTTCCCTAAAATTAAATGATATTATCACCATGCGTTAGACTTTCAAATTTTAACTATTTCGTCCAAGCAAAATACCATGTTTATCGCTTGAAGTCCCGTTGAATGCATCACTTCCCAAGCAGAAAATCCTCACTTTTGTATATTTAACTTATTACTAATGAATCTAAAGTGTTGATTAGAGCTGCACCGTATTGATATTGACCCAGTAAAACAGGGTCACACCAATCAAGAAAGATTGTCGGATAGAAATCGCTTCAACAATCCCTAACGACCAGTAAACTTTTCTTGCTACAAACAAGCATTCCTTTCTGTATTAACTGAAGTAGGCGGTTGTATTAAATCACGAGGTTATAATGGGTAGGAAAATACTTCAGCTTGACGCGTTCAAGAAGTAACCCGAGTACCGTTTTTAAGCGACCAGTAAGACGAGCCACGATTTTATGGTGAACATTTTTCTGCGCCACTTGGTTCCAATGGCTTATGTGTACATCTGCAGCTCTGGTCCATTGTGACTGGATATTTTAAACACACTCTCTCTCTTGCCTTGGGATCCTACTGGCAAAACTCAACGTCTGGTGCCACCTTATTCTGATTGGCGCAGTTAAATTAGAGACATGTCTGAACACCCTGGCAATAGCCACGAAGCAGATCTGCGTATGTTAACGTAAAGCACTGAAACAAAAAATTGGAAAAATTCTTTCGTGACTAACTTGTAGCCTTACTAACAAGCCATGAGGCCTTGAATAGCTCGATGGCTTTTACAGTAGACATAACCTGGTCATCAAGCAAACGAGGTCCCCTACCAAATCCTAAGCAGGTTCTTTATATAATGGCCTAGTGATTTTAAGGGCTAAATCTATCAGGTTAGTACTCGTAAACGCCTGTTGGTGATGGATGAGATCATATTGTGTCCTGCCATAGCAGTCACTGGAAAAAGGTCACAGCTATCGAGTTGGCAACCCTGCTGAGAAGAGTAAATTTAAAAGTGCTTCTGATTTTTTGTGAAAAGAACCTCTCCTTCTCCACCAAAAATGTTTCAATGCCTTAATGTGCACGTCTTCAGATCTTCGTGGTCGGTGATTGGATGTTTTAACTCCAAACGTCTTGGGGTACTAATCGCTAGGGCCCAGTAGTTTTCGCGAAAAGATTTTTGCAGCACTTTGTTTCAGCGCCTTACGTGCGCACCTGCATGTTTGCTTTGTGGTCAGTGATTGGATTCCTTAACATACAACGTCTAGAGGTTAAACCCGCAAATCACAGATGTGTTGTGTCACAGTTATCCATGTACTGATTGGCCCAGTCAAATGAATAATGACTCTGTGCAAAAACACTCTGTCAATAATCGTGAAGTTGAGCTGCAGGTGTGCACGTGAGCACTGAAACAGAGTGGGGCAAAAATCTTTTAGCGAAAACTACCGGGCCGTAGTAATCGCAAATCTTAAACGTGTGGCGTAGCAGTAGCCTTGTTCTGATTGACACAGCCATATGAGTGATGCCTTTGTTCAAAGACACGCTGCCAATAACCACGAAGCAGAGATGCATGTGTACAAGTAAGACATTGCAACAAAGTGATACACATTTATTTTCACTAAAAATCAGTGGCTCTTGTTTAGAGTAATCCCAACTTCTATGCTGGCCTTGGTTCACTTGTGTGTCCTACGTACAGGCGAATCAGGCAAATGTCCTTTGGCCTTGAAGAGCTCATAGCAGTGGCGTGGTGTGGATGTGTTGCAAGGTAAGCTGTACTTTGCTACGTCTGTACAATCTAATAAGTTGGCATTCGGTAGTGACCTCTGTTTATCGCGAAATCAAATTTTTCTCACTTTGTTTCGGTGCTTTACTTGCACACCTGCAATTCTACTTCATAGTCAGTGATTGGATATTTTAACTCTCACGAGCCTTGGGATTCTACCGGCAAAAAACACACTTTTTTTTTGTTGTGGAACGTTATTGTATTTGGCTCAGTCAAATGATATACGTCACTTTATAAAAAATGCTGCCAATAAACACTAAGCAGAACTGCAGATGTGTACGTAAGGCACTGAAACAAAGTGGGGCAAAATTCTTTTCGCGAAAAACAGGGGTCCCTAGCAGTAGGTAGTGGCGAGGCATGGGAGCTTTGATACGTCTAATAATTATAGGCACAGTATTCCGCGTATTCATCTGGCAACAGCCAAGACTTCTTAATTCTGTACGTGTACCGGCTGAAGCCGAATATCCATTGGCTTCTAACATTACAAACGTATAGCACGTGATACCCCTACGACTTGTTTTCTGTATTTATAACTGGCTTGCAGTCGACAAATGTACGTTAAAACCGCTCTCGTCTAGTTAAAGAAGGAGAAGTGAATATTCGTTATTGACGTTAAACCTGACCTAGAATCAATACGCGAAATAATCGTGCCTCTACTAATAATATAACAAGCGTCTCAGACATCATGTTACCTTGCAACACACCTACACCACCGGCTCATAGTGGTATTCAAGCGACCCTTCATGGCAGTGTTGCCACATCGGCGAATGCCACCTTAGTCTACACGGTAAAAATATCGTACTATAAATTTACAAGAAAAAGTTTGTAAACTATAATGTCAAAACATTGATCAGTCTAGCCACTACAATAAGGACGTCGCAGGTAATTAAAGTCGTTAAATTTTCCATATACCAGTGGGAACTAGTGGGATATATTTTCACGAGCATGGCATTTGTTGTGAAACAAAATAACCTTCGACGATCGGTAATATTTTACAAAATTATTTGTTCTTCTATAGAAAACTATTTTGGTAACTGGCTGCCAAAAAAAAGTAGCACTTAAGAACTTGTAAAATGTACAACAATTTATTTGTGAATGTACAATTATTATTTGCAAACATACAAGAATGTTTGCTAATTTTCGGACATAGCCGGCCTCCGTAGCGAGTTCGGTAGCATGCCGGCCTATTGTGCGAACGGTCATGGGTTCGAATCTCAGCACGGATATGGATTTTTATGTCGTTTACGTCGGTTTAATAAGTTTGCAAGCAGTCCCTTACTAAACCTAAGTCCATAAAACCAGGGGACGTTAACTAACCTTCAAAATTGAAACATAATGCAGGCATTTTTTACTAAGGGGCCTCCCTGCCTGCGCTTCAGATACGTTGCAGCCAGTTACGATTATTCTTTTTATGGCGAACTTATTTAACGCACATAATACTTGTTAATCTATGAAAAGAACGCACACTTCAAACTATGTCGCTATAGTTTTGAAAATTCGGCACGTTTATTAGAAACATAATATTCGGACCCCTCAAAATGGCCAAAAACGGCTTTTACAGGTTGCCGTATCTGCAAAAATAACAACCGGTTCCAAAAAAAATTATAGAAACAAGAATTACACTTTGAACTATTCTGCCCACAAATAAAATAATGTGGTCACCGTTTAAAGTCTCATAGGAAAAAGGATAATAGTAACGCAGTGTAGGCCAGCTGAGTAGCTTACATGGACAGGCGATAATGTATTACATTCGTTGGTCAATGGCACTCTTACTGCTCCTGCCTCACACACACACACATACACACACACAAACGCAGCATATATATGGAGGCTCCTTAATCGTACAGTACTCTTGTAACAAAAAATTTTTTTGGAAACTAGTTTGTAAATAATTTTTTCGTAAAAGTAAAAAAAAAAAAAAAAAATCTTTGTGTAGGAGTGACTATGGGCATGCTATATGTAGAGCTCACGATTTTTGATGAAAAGAATTCTGCAACAATTTGTTTCAATACCTTGTGTGCACAAATGCAGCTCTTCTTCTTGAGTATTGGCAGAATGTAGGCGTGGCTCATTTGACTAGTGCCAGCAGGGACAAGGTTACTGCGACACCACACGTCTGTGATTTGCGGGTAAAACCCCGAGACGCTGAGAGTTACAAACAACCAAACGCTGACCACGAAGCAGAGCTGCATATGTGCACATGAGGCATTGAAACAAATTGTTGCAGAATTCTTTTCACCAAAAATCGTGGGCTCTAGCTATATGTTATCGGCAGACGATACCTCTTTGTGGGGGGTAAACGTCTTATCTTGGAGGATCAGAAGTGGGGTAGCTGTGACGTATCTGCTGGAAGATTGTATCCAGGTGCGTGCCAGAAGTTCGGCGAGGAGGTGCGTGCTGGCACACTTGCTGAAGCACCATGAACGCACCTGTGAACCACGTCTCCACGAATGTGCGTCTCTTGCTCACCGGATGGTGAGATGCTGCAGTGCTAATGGTGCCAGGATGCACACAGTCACAGAGTGCTCAACAATATACTTGTCTGGACTCGCAATATAGAGAACCCGGCCATCCTTATGTCACTCCCGGCGAAATGTTGGATGCTCTCTATAAGGGACGTTTGACCGAATATTTTGATTGTTTTGAAAATGTTTACATTTATATAAAATGCCTATGGTTTGTTATGTAGACAAATATTGTGACAAATTTTTACTATAATGAAAACTGTTAAGCTTTCATAATAATTTTTTATGTCACTTTGAAGTTCAAATTTGCTTAAAACGGTTTTATGCATTAAATGAAGAACTAGCTGATATACTGAGCAGAAATAATTCATACTTAGAGACACTGGAAAATCGCGAAAATAATTGGCATAGTCTCCAATAAACCTTAGTATCTCAATCGTGTCACGTGTGAACAGTTTTCTAACAAATCACACACGTTCTGTGTTAAAACTGTACAGTTCTAATTGGGTCTGTTGAAGAGGGACACAGTGCATCAAATAAACAACAGCCAATATAGGTGCAAAACCTTCAGTGTTATACATAGCGTGTTGGAGCCTAGCAAACAATCAACTTTTCCCGCGATTTACCAGTGTCTCTATTCATACTGAATAACGATGTTGTAAGTTACAAGGTTTCATGCGTAAAAAAATAAAATAAAGTACTTTTATTTATAAAAAAAATGCTGACGTAACAATGCCGAATAAGCTATTTAAGAAACACATGTCAGTTTTTACAACATAGGTAGTCTTCAAAGCCAGAAACTCAACTGTTCAACACCAAATTAACATGTACACCAACTTTTTTTTAAAAATTACTGTACCTTATTTAGAAGTTTTATCAAAATACACATTTTTGGTATTCCATTATTTAAGAGCGTTTTATTGAAAGAAACATTTTGTGTTTCTCAAATGACAGATTCACTTTGCTAAAAAGACCCACGTTAATTCAGATTTCACATAGAAAAACAACGTAAATGAAGTAACTCAGACATTTTTTGTATATTGCATAGCAAACAACATAAAATATAAATTTTTGCGATCACAATGATCAGTAATATTACCTCCCAGAATATTGCCCTTTCCTCCTTAGACATCCTGTATTATTGCCGTTTCATGTAATGTAACTGACATTAGCTTTCGTTATTTACAATTAAATTGGTTTTCTATAATTTCGAATATTTATTCGAACACAAATATAATAATTCTTTATTTTCGTAGCCGGAATTGTAGTTCTGCGGAAGTAAAATTTTACTTCCACGCATTATTTATGAATTATGAATTAAGACTTGAAAGCATGGGTATCTGATAGCCGTGTAAAATTGAAATGTTCACCTAAGTATTTACAGACGACAGATGTTACGACTGTTTTTATATGAGGACGAAGCAAGCGCTACCGTGTAGACGACGCCTTTTTTTTTTTATTATTGTTTTTGATGTGGTATCGGTTATTCACGGCTATAAGGCAACGATGGTCAGGCAGACTTGTACTATCAAATGCCAACTAAAAAGCTGTAAACACGAGGTTTTCCAAGTGAGTATCCTGTAGGTGTTTATTTTAGTGTTAATTTACGATCTTAGGTTTTATTTCACGATGACTGATTTATTCCTACAAGTATATACCTATCTGGCCACAGCACAGATGCCATATAAACAACCCACGGCACTCAGGTTGCTAAATATTAGCTCCATTTCGATACACTATTGTCGCAAAAAAAATTTTTGTTTAAATACGTGCCGCTACGAAGTTACTCTACCACAAAGAAAATGTTTATTCAAACGTTATGTAGTAACGAAAACTGTGTTACTATTAACATAATTTAATAGAAGCTTTATGGTGAAATTAGTTGTAGTATTTTCACCACAAGCTTTATGTTTTTCTACAAAGAAACTAATATTATTAAAAAAAATTTTTTTTGAAGAAATAATGTAAAACCAAACGAAAGTTTTAAAAATTTTTCTTTTAAATTCTTCTAAGAAAAATCTGTGTTGTAAAGAAAACTTATTTACTGAATAAACCCCCGTTTCACATGACTGAAGTAAATATTGTTAGTCGTGAAGTACTTTAATGTTTGTGTTGTAGTACATGTCTGATGTAATGTTCAGTCGACATTATGGCTGGAAAATTAACATGAGATGTTACCTTGACTGTCTGCTAAGTGATTTGGAACTGAGGCTGACATTCTGCATCACGTAAACAGTAACGTTGTTCAGAACTTTCTAAATTTATCGAAGTTATTTGGAACCAAATCCATCTTATTTACGAGATAAAAGTATAATTTAAAACGTAAGAAATTTTAACAGTTTTGAGATACTACACAGATCATATTCTGTTTTGTCTAGATTGTTGTAGACTTACTAATATTGTAAATAGAGCTGTGCCGTAGTCAGTTGGCTAAGGTTGTACATGGAAAAAGATCAGGCCTAACTAAATACACTGTTTTTTTTGTAAAATTATAAGTTGCTGCTGGAACATCAGTGATACTTGAATGCTTTTTTTTTGCAGTTGGGGTGTGTATGAAAAAAAGTTTTTTTTTGTTGGAACACACCATTTTTAGCGGATTTTGCTGAGTCGCAGAAAACCCACATGCAGTGTCGTGGCGTGAGTGTGTTACAAGGTAGGCTGTATTTTGTGACGTCTGTACAAATTTATGAGTAGAGAAGACGATTAATCGCGGGAAAACTCGACTGTTTTCTGGGTTTCAACGCACGTTCAGCTTATCAAAAGATGACTGACTTTCGCTTGTACGTAGAGCTGTTACCTTATTTGACTGAGTCAATAAGAATCCCGTATGTGTGTTATTGGTCTGCAGACAGCTACGTCGTGTCAGGTGTATATCACTCACTCAGTTACACACGTTGCAAGAAACTGCAGTGTTTTCAAGGGTATGCAGACACTAAACATTTTCGCGATGTACCATCCTCTATTCATGAGTTGTATATCGGCAGAGACCCGGAAATTTCGCAAATTCATTAGAGGAGACGCTAGATTTCAAACTCCTGTGTATGTGAGTGCATGGGCGTGCCTGACCATGGTGACGGGGAGACGGGCGGGGAGGGGACACGTCACCCCACCAAAAAAATTATGTAAAAAATAGGAAAAAAAATGTAACGGTATAGACACTCGTACCAACGGTATAGTAAAATTTTATACAAAAAAACTGCTTGGTTACCCCTATTTTATATTTTGCAATCTAAACTTTCCCAGGGGAGGAACACCTATTTTTTTTTTTAAAGGTGATCAACATATCCGCCTCTGGATACACTTGTTCCTCCCAAAAGTTAAGTGCTGCGCACGCTTATGTGTGAGTGACTTCTGTAATTGAGCCACTGCTTATGAAACTTATCCGAGAAGGTATTTAACCGACGAAAAACCTGCATGAAAACACTTGCTGACTCCCGCGCCACCTAGTCACAGAATATTTAGGAATATAGAAGTGATATAACCAATATCTAGAGCCCACGATTTTGAGCGAAAATAACTCTGGAACAGTTTGCTTCAATTCCTTACGTGTACACATGCAGCCTTGCTTCATGGTCAGTGACTGGCTGTTTGTAACTCTCAGCGTCTAGGGTTCTACCCGCAAATCACAGACGTGTGTTGTCGCAGTATACTTGTTCCTGTTGGCACAGTCAAATGAGCCACGTCTGTGCAATAATTAGAGATGATGGAATATCGCGAAAATGTTTTGTGCCAACGTAGCCTTGAAAACACTGACACAACGTAGCTGTCTATAGACCAATAACATGTATCAAATATTAAAATAACGGTATTCTTATTGGGTTAGTCAAGTAGGGCAGTAGCTCCACGTATAAGGAAAATCCAGTAATCTTTTGATAAGCTGAACGCACGTTGAAGCCTAGCAAATAGTCAAGTTTCCCGCGATAAACCTTCATCTCTAGCAATAATACATTCTGCCAGTAACCATAGAGCAAAGCTACATTACGTGCACATAAGCCATTGAAACAAACTGTTGCAGAATTATTGCGAAAAATCGTGGGCTCTACCGATAGAACGTCGAACTCAGTCACACACGCCAGAAAAATGGCTTTGCTGGCCAGCAACATGACGGAAACGCCTACCGCCAATCAGCGTAAGGCGGCTGCCCTGCTAGTCAGCAGCCAGGCCAATAGGAAACCTGCCGTAACAAGCAGGAACCAGACACACACGGGGCTGGTAGCTACAGCCTCGGGCAAGCAATAAGCGGCGAAGTTCGCACGTATCACACGAGCCGCCACGTCACTTCACGTCTGCTACTACATAGTCTGTGCCCTAGTTTAATGCACAACATTCCACTCACTGGAGCAGCAGCCAATGTATAGGTAACTGAGGACACAGTGTACACAAGACTGTGCAGTCTAGCCGGCTGGTCTTTGAACCCGCCAAATTTACGGGTCTATAATTGTGATTAGGGACGGGAATTATTGGTGAAAAGAATTTTGGCCCAGTGCCTTACGTGCACACCTGCAGCTCAACTTCATGGCTATTGACAGAGTGTTTTTGTGCAGAGTCGTTACTCATTTGACTGTGCTAATCAGTACACGGAAACACAGCGACACATCACGTCTGTGATTTGCGGGTTTAACCTCCACTCGCTGGGTGTCACGGTATCCAGTCACTGACCACAAAGCCGAGATGCAGGCAAGGCACCGAAACGAAGTGCTGCAAAAATATTTTCGCGAAATTTCCTGTCTCTAATGATGATATATTCTACTTTGTATCTATGAATATGTTTAGGCCAATGTATGATCAAAAGTTAAAATCATATCAATTTACAAAATATTAGTTTTAATTCAGCAATATAAAAACTAACTTAAATTTCACAATAATAATGTCGTACTTATTTTATAAGTACACATTTAAAAAACAATATTATTGCTAGGGAAGGTGAAAAATCGTGAGAATGTATTCTGCCAGCGTATCCTGCAAATCAGTGTAGAGTCCTGCGTCCTGTGTTAGTGTCCGGCGATTATGTAGCTGTCTAGTTGTTTATATACGTATCACAGACGTCCAGTAGTAGTGCACCAGAGTTGTCATTGGCCCAGTCAAATAGGGACTCGCCAGTAACGAAATAAAAGCGTCAGAAATGAATACATTAGAGTGAATCCTAGCACGCAGTCAACTTTACCCGCGATAAATCACCTTCTCTAATTATTGCGTAACGTCCTTAAAACTGTTCAGACTATCGTCAATCAGATGCGATTGTAGACTGCAATGAACAAATCTTTCGTAGACTGACAAAACATTAGTCATTCATACTGCCTAATATACCAATGTTGCCTTCAAAAATGCATACATTTAGAACAAAGCTTGACAAATGTTAGTTAAACGAATTCCCCATCATCTAAATCATTTATACCAGCAAGGATTATGTGGTACAAATAATATAAAATAGATTCTTAATCATCGTAAGAAAGGTAAGTAAGCTGTAAGTCTCGTCAACAGCGAGGTCATTACTGACCGTGATGCAACTTGACACAATGACAGGAACTAGGAGCTGAATCGGCCATTGCTCGTAGGGATTTTAGGAAACCTATGAAAACCACCGAAATCAGGATAGCACTGCCGGGTATCGAACCACGGCCCTCTTCAATGCGACCCCCAACGTGTTACCATTGCGCCACCGTACTCGATGCAAAAAGTAAAGAAGCGTGACTGAAACACATAATTAACAGTAGGAGATATATCATTCCCCAAATTATCTCTTTGAACATCGACTCCACGGGCGTCAAGCGAACATGCCAGTTCCAACACAACACAACAGTCTACAAATGTCAACGAAGAACACAGGTCCTTGGCAGAGGCAACGATATTGGTTGTGAAATAACAGCATCAAATCCGGCTAGTGTTCTGTTTCGTACAACTTCAGTAAATTCTGACTGCTACTTATGGACAGTTATTTTTTAAACTATGTAATGTGCGACACAATGCAAGACAAATTTTACTGCACATACGTTTATTGAATTTCTCAGGTTCGTTTTAAAACCAAAAATGTCGACTAACATTGCATAAAATATTTATACCACTTAAAGTGTAGTGTTCTAAGAACTGTCAAATTTTACTGAACTTGTACGAAAAACAATTCACAACCGTTACCGACCAGTATTTTCAACAAAATTAGAGAACTTAGTTCCCTGCTTTAAATAAGACTGTTATAAGACATACAAAAACATGCAGAAAAAAACTAATTAAGGAAAAATTATTTATAAGAACTAGTTTTACATGAAATAGTGTATTATACACTATTAACAAAAAACTCTAGCCAAACTACTACAAGCCGAGCTTTCGGGGCGTAATCAGGGAAGATATAACATGAATCACCGTATTAAAGACTAATTTAGTCCTGAATACTAAGACTTTGCCGCCTGAGGTATAGAACACTAGCTTCTCGTTTCAAAGACATCTACTTATTAAAATAAATTAAGAATGCCGCCAAAGTATGCTAGAGCCAGGATAGGGAGAGGGTAATTGCCCCACTCGTGGTTTAGGGAGGGGGGAAGGGGCGAAGGTCAAAAGTGCAAACCCCACTCATTGTTTGAGTATAAGTTTCGAGAAAGTATTGTTGGCATAGTCACTAGTGTCCTCTGGTGATATTTTCTGAAGCTCTCTCTCTTTGTCTAAATTACACTTTGTTTGGACTTAAAAGAGAATGGAGGTCACAAATCCATAAATAAATTCATTGGAAGTTGTTCCATAGCGCCGTTATTGAATTGTAAGGACGCAATATTTCGTCCAAGCCACCTCCTAGTAAGTAATAGGCTAACTTCCCGAACTGATTGTCACACTGGCATCTGCGCAAAATGTACGTTCCTTGTATCTATATATACTTACACACCCACATACTTAGCCCATGTTTAGGCCAGGTCCATGCCTATTCAACACTGAAATACACGTGAATTACTGGGTTCAAACTCGGTCCTGATACAGAAATGAAAAGCGCTATCGATTTAAATGAATTTAATAGTAAGTGATGCTTTAGTACAGATTTCCTACAAACTGCAACCGCGGGAATGACGGCGCTCCGGCCCCTGGACAGAACACGAATATTAATGTAAACTAACTGCGGTTGCACTAAACACTACACAAAGTGGATTGGTGGCGCGAGATCAGTTCTCCCGCACGTGTGCGCTGCTCGGTGGTCAGACGAACAAGACTCTGCTTCTGGGAGATGGCGAGTTGAGAGCGCAGCATCTCCCACCAAAACACACCAAAACGCAATGAGATGAAGTGGTGATGGTGAACAAATGAATACACTAAATGCAATTAATAATTAAAACATATAACATTATTTATACCACTAGCAAATTTTAAACTGCCCTATTATGCTAAGAAAGTTGGCAAAAGTTTTAATTAAAATTAATTTAATTATAATTGTAGTTCTGCCAGTCTGTATCGTATTAGCTAATACGTGTCTCTAAGTATTAATGTGTCTGTAATAAAATAAACTACATTTAAATAATAATAAGAATATTTAACTGGGAGGTTGCCAACTCGGGTAAGTCTATTATCCCCTGAGGGGTGTGGGTTGTAAGGTCTCACTGCATGTGGCCCGTTCCTGAACCCTGACGGTGTTCGCGTCGTACATACTCACGCACTTCCACTCGCCCTAGCTGATGTCTGAGGTGCCCTGGGATACATACTAACTAGCAGTGCGGCCGATAATTAGTATATTCCCATCTGTCGTATCCTATGCTAGGGTAGTGGTCAATCTGTAGCAGGACGAACGGTCTGAGAAAGGTACGTGGATGTCTGGTTCACGTAAGCATAACTCGGCTGCACGTTGATACTGTGCCCTCTGTCAGTCACTGTTGGCATTAGTGCGAAATGTTTCCGTTGACAGTAGTATTAAGATATGGTGTCAATGACGACCATAAGACAGCCCCCAGCCCCTTTACCTGTAGTGTATAATATTCAGGATCTATATTTGTAAGAATGAGGCTGTAAGTATACGAATTTCATACCGGAAACATACAATTTTCTGGTAAAAAAAAAAGTTAATTTAACGGTGGAAACGGTCAATTGCCCTAAAATATTTGAAGAGCTACAGTTTAAAAAAACGTATCTGAAGTACTTAAAGTATGATAGTCTCATTTTAACTGTGCACCACTAATTTCATGCCCGGTATGATAATCTGTTAAATTGTTCGCGATTAATACGAATAATACATAAATAAATATATTTAAAAAATTGAACACTAAAATGAAATATACAGAAAAATGGCTGCTTGAACTACACGCAAACTGCCAGCACAAATTTTGTTGAAAATTTCGGTATTTTTAAAACACATTAAACTACATCGTTAACAAATACGCGTGTCTATTTTATGAGAATAAGTTGGTTTAATTGTTCCTAATATATATATAACGCATTAGTTTATTTTCCACATAGTACTTCTTTATAAAATGGCAAGATAACGTAAGAATATAATACTTTTGAAACTCTAAAATGGTGTGCATTATCGAGAAGTGTAAAACACAGATAGCAAACAAAGGGAATATTCTGCACTTGTACAGTACACAGTTTTAAATGAAGATATGGAGGGAAATATGCTATCACAAAATTTAATATTTCCCGTGGAAGAAAACAGAGATAAAAACCACGTCACGTACTGCTAAATTAACCAATATATCGATTAGCTAATACAGAATTCAATTATAGATATGAATTGCAATGTGAAGCAGGACCGGTTGTTGTAAAGGTGGCACAAACAGTTTATATCTACAAGCGTGAGACATATTATCTTATGGATACATTAAAAAAATTACAACGTAGAACAGTTGCCGGATAACACGCAGGAACAATACTTTTATATTAAATTCGAAACATTGCAACAATGAAAGCGTTAAGTTTATGAAAGAAAATTAAAATTTTAATTTCTATAAATCTTCCTGCCTTAATTCCACACGCCGTCTTAACATCAAAAGACAAATTTTAAAGATCTAACAGCCGTCGTACGCAGCACTTGGGTGCTGTATCTGTCGTTGAACTAGAAGGTAATTAAAAAATTTTATCTTTTATACTCAGGCATTAATTTATTTCTATAGCATTATTTCTATTACATT
The DNA here is from genome assembly GCA_003012365.1 of Medauroidea extradentata. NCBI lineage: Eukaryota > Metazoa > Arthropoda > Insecta > Phasmatodea > Phasmatidae > Medauroidea > Medauroidea extradentata. The sequence goes on along the minus strand of PNEQ01088244.1, from coordinate 79,171 downwards.
ACTTTGTTTAGTTGTCATGTCACTTACAGTAAGTCGGATAAAGGTAAACTACAAAATTTACTGTAACATTAATTCCTGTTTACTTTAGGTTTTTAAATATTTTTACTCTCCGTAAACCTCTGCGCCAGTGGTTTACGGATGTTTAAATTACTTTAAAATCATAATGCAAATATTTTTGAATTTCAGTTATCATAGATTCCTGGATATTATCGTACTAAAAATTATAAAAATTATAATTTTGTATTTTTATGGATTTTGTGGTTTCAATCCCTTATTTTTCTAATTATCGTTTTTAATTTTTTACTCAAAAGCAAAGCATACTACCGCTTGTTGCTGTATAAATACACGTACGCAAATATAACATCAACTCGGCGAAAAAATCCCGTCGAATTGTGATGAGTAGTTAATATTTAATCGACGATCGAGTTTTCCAGTCGTTCGGTCGACATTGCACCTTTCCATACCCCTTAACCTAGGCCATGGCTGACTTCTTTCCCAATTACTGTCCTCGTGCAAACCCGTGTCTAACCGTCTCTAATGACGTCGCATTTGACGAGACGTAAAAACTCAATAAAGATAAAAAAATCTAGTACTAAGCAAGTATAATCATACTTGCTTTATGGGAGAATTTGTAAATATATACTGCTTTCGAACAAACTTTCGTTGCGGGTAATGATAGCCTGAGCCTGATGATAGGAAGGGATGGCTTTACGTTAGCGTTATGTATAGAAGTTTCATTAATCTCACGTTGCCGTGGGGTGAATAAATTGCTTTTCGTCGGTTTTTTGTTGAGGTTATTTTTATGAAACTTGGTTGCATTACTCACTGTCAATTTTTTTATTGAGCAATACAACGAGCCGCAGATATTTTATTTATTTTCCTGTTTGTCTCAAAGAAAGGCAAACACTGTCTGTTTTTGTTTACATGTGAATACAGCTATTTTTTTCTGTAATAATCATGAGTTGTAACAAAATTGTAGTTGAAAATCTACATTTGCTTTAAATTTCTTAAATGTATTAATGATTGTCAAAATAAGAAGAATGTTCCCAAGCCGTACAATCCTGTGAAATATTACCACGGAACCACCAAGTTCTAACGACAGTAACATTTCAGTACTGTTCTGAAACCCTTATTACTTCACAACAATAACCCAGTTGAAATTACACAAGTTCTCGGAGTATTTTCGAACAAGTATTGCCAAGAATTCTGTGGGAAAATATAGCCACAAAGTATCTGAATCTAAAAACATATTTAGCACAGAGAGCATTGCACATTCACGGTATGTAGCGAATATTCATCACAGACATAGGGCATGTTTCATGGAACGTCATCAAGCCATTACAGTGGGGTACTTTATAATATAATCAAGCTTGGATTACTTGATACAGGCGTTTCGAGAAAAATTCAGCACTTTGGACACCGTAGTAACTTTATCTTTTCAGACAATGTATAGCTTCCTGCCACTGCTCAATATAAACAAAGCGCCCGAAATATCAAAGTGTATCAATTATGCGTAATGTAAAGTTAACGTCTGAGAATATCTCTCTATATATATAAATGAAAGCTGACTGACTGACATATCAAACTGCAGCCCAAACAACTGGACCTAGAATCGTAAAAAATTTTGTGGGGGTTCCCCTTAGGTCGTAGGCGAGCACTACGAAGGGATTTTTTTAAAATTCGACCTCTAAGGGGGTGAAAAAGGGCGAAATGTATTTCTGAAGAAACGTCGATAGAGCTCGAATCCGACGGCCTATCATCGTGATTTTTACTTTAATAGGACACTCGTAAAAATGCATATTAGAAAATTTAAGGATTTTTCGAAGTTCAACATTTAAGGGGGTGAAAAAACCTTAAATGTGTTTCCAATCAACTATCGATATCTATCGAACCCTTTGGGATAAAGAGTTGATATTCAGTTCAAAATATTGCTTACATAAATACCCAAAAAGTAGTTTTAGTTTTTTTTAATTCGACCCCCAGGCAGTAAAATGTGGCAAAATGTGTTTTTTATGAATCGTCTATATCTTTGAAACACAATTGGCTATCGTCGAGATTTTTACTTTAATTTGTTACGTATACAAATCTCTATGACAGGACTCCAAGACGTTTCGAAATTCTTTAATTACGGGGGTGAAAATACGTGAAATGTGTTTTCGATTATCCCTCCATATCAATCGAACCAATCGAGATATCGAAGTGCTCTTTGCTTTAAATTGATGCTTATGTAATTATCCCAAGTACCATTAAAATATATTTTCCGAATTCAGTCCTAAACCGGTTAAAAAAAAGGGTAAAATGTGTTTTCGTTTCACAATCGATATATATCGATCCCGTAGATTTTTATATAGCGACGTGATTTTTGTTTAGATTTGATGCTTACTCAAATACCTGCAAAGTAATTTCAGGAATTTTTGAAATTCGCTACTTAAGGAGGTGAAAAAGGGTGAAAAATGGTGAAAAGTGTTTTCAATTAATCGTCGATATATCTTGAATCCAGATGGCTAATGCTGTGTTTTTCACGTCCACGAGACACTAATAAAGTATTATAAAACGTGATTCAAGGGTTTTTCGAAATTAACTATCGTAGGTGGTGAAAGACCTTGAATGTGTTTTAGATAAATCCTCGATATCTATCGAACCTGTCGAGATATACAATAAATTTTTGCTTCAGGATGATGGTTACAGAAATGATCGCAAAAGCGTTTTTTAAGATTTTTTGAAATTCGATTTCTCAGTACTGTGCAGGGGTGAAATGTGTTTTTTTAGTGAATGATCGATTTTGATTCGACTGAACGGGCTAGCGATGTGATTTATACTTTAATTGGATACTTATACAAATGTCTAAGATGTGAATGTAAAATATTTCGAAATTCAACAACCAAAAGGGTGGAAAAGCACAAAATTTGTTTTCCATCAACCCACAATATCTATCTTACCAGTAGCGATATTGAGGTGTTGTTCGCGTCAGAGTGATGCTTACGTAAGTATTAAAAAAAATGTGTATTTTTTTTACTTTATAAGATAACGTGATTATTAAGAATAAAAATAAGTTGGTCAACATCACGGTCGTAGAAGAACAGGTTTGGACACTCGCCTATCTAACAATGTATTTTACTTGACCCCCTTGTTGTATGGCTGTTGTTCGTCAAGTTACCGAGAATATTGTACTCTTTGGCTCTGTTTTCCGGGCGGTCGAACTCAAACTCCGTCCACTTTTCCATCGTTAAATTTATAAAGTAAATTAGGATTGCTGGAGCCTTTTCTTAAATTTGTGAGCGAAGAAAGTATTTCATAAATTGATAAAAAATACGTTTTGGTAAATTGTTTATCTTAGCGGAAAGGAAGTGGGCGGAGTTTAGTCCGACCACCCTAACTGAAGCGCCAATAAAACACAATATTCTCGGTAACTTGGTGAACTACAGCCAAACAACAAGGGGGTCAAGTTTCCAGGCGAGTGTCCAGACCTGTTCTTCTACGACCGTGGTCAACATTCAAGACAGACAATCCAAAAAGCGGGAACGAGCAGCGAGAAATTACATATACAGGAGTTTCACTCTACAGTAACCTATCGAGACGCGGTGTTGTACAACCTCTATAAGCCCAGGACACAAATATTTAATTTTTTAAAATTAAATTTTATTTTCATGAATTATTTCAACATAATGTGACGCAGTTATTTGTTACTCAGGTCTATATTCCGGGAGGTTCCGAGCTCGAATTCCGTTAAAAGCTGCGTGCGAACGTTCAGTTCTCACACTCAAATACTACAAGGCAGATCGAATTAGTGCAATTTACATGCAGTCATTTAAAAGGGGTAAAATTGCAGTTCGCTTTCCATTTCGGTTCCTCTACAACATCAGCTGACATTATTGTCGGTATATTGTCAAATGTGATTATATCTTAAATGTTATTTTGTTTTAAAGCACTGTTAAATTGTAGAAATTAACAAAAATGTGGTAAGTACTGTGACACAACAGTACGAAACGACGAATAGACTTTAAACTTGGGCAATTGTCCGTGAACAACATATACATTATTCCTAGCATTTTTATAATTTTATCTAATTTTGACATGGTCACTTTTGGCAGTAAACCGACGATATATCATCTCCCTAATCTCAAGTTTGGGGCACCAAATACGTTTCCGCGAAAATTTTACCCACTGAAACTTTGTAATGGCAATAAAGTTAAAGTGAATATTTTGAAAATATATAATTGAGGGCACCGTCACTAATGGTTGTGCACAGGGTAAATCAGATGTTTTTCATTCGATTAACCTCTTACCTTAGGTGTCTGTAACTACCCCACAACGTCAAATTGGCAGGGCTATAAATAAGGCCCAGGCGAAGTCGCTGTTAGTGGCAGGGACAAACTTAAGACTGCTTTTCGCGTGGACAGCTGTAGCTACTTATCCTGCTGCAGAATTAGTTCAACTAGCCGCTTGGACATTCTAACACTTGATGACTGAAGTACCAATCTTGTGAACAAAGAGGTTTTTCAATTAAAGTAAATATTATCAGTTACGAATAATACTCGCGAGCAAAGCCGCGGCCGGGGGACTACTAGTAATATATAAATACATACATAAGTTAGTATATATATAATTATTACTCTAAACAAGTTCGTCTTCAAAAGCACTCACTTTATCACAAACCATCAATTAGAAATGCGATAACTACGTAATATCGCTTATGCCTTCACGAAACCGGACTACAAAATATATTTTATTTATTAGATTTATTTATGAGATATATTCCAGTAATCCATTATGTGCATTTACCCGTTATTTTTATGGATCGTTATGACATCTATTTCTTTCATACTTCAGAAGCTATAAGCGCCATTTTCGGAAGTTACACTAAATTATACAACCTGTAAAATATTCTCCCTATAAACTAACTTTTTATCTACACTACAATAGTTAATATAAGTTTGTTCTCTTTAATACGATCAATTTTCTCTCTTACAACCACTAAACCCCATGCTCCATTTATCAAGAGTTTTCTGAGAACCGCAACAGGTGTTTGCTATTCAACTTCTTTCGAGACGTATCTGTAAGAATACGTTTCTTGAAAAGGAGGGAGAAAGTTGAATACCCGCAAGGCAGGATGTGTTTCACTGTTCCACATTGCCTGTTCACACTTTCTACTGTTTTAATTTATTTATTATATTGTTACATTTTCTGCTCTTTTTATTTATTACTTATAATTTTTTGAGAATGAAAGATGGAAGTAATAAACCGATTCAGGGTGTACTATACCTCTGATTTAATACCGCAAAAAAAATATTTATCGTTCATGTCGATTAAAATAATTTTTGCATAAAGTGAATCAGTTTAACAGTGCTATGTCCACATAATACAAAAATGTGAAAGATTTTTTTGTCTCAAAACTAATGGAATGACAATATTGTGATAAACATTTATACGAATTCTGTGTTGCGTAATATTATGATTAAAGTAAGATTTTCATAGATATGTAATTACTGTCTCTAACGTTGTTATTGTATGCCTATGCGCTGTGGATTTTGTGACTAATACTCTTCACGCACATTATGCGAACTCTTTCCCGTGTACAGCTCATCTGAATTTGTCATTGAACATAAACGCAATTTACTTGAATATAATTACGGGGAAGAATTCAATTTATAGAATAAATAAACATTAACACAAGTAGAAGGGGAAAGACGGAACATTCTATATAGGGGAACCAATAATCTAACAAGACCTCTCCCAAACAATTTTGTTGATGATAATTTTCAAGGTCTCGTAAGTAATGAATTTCCTTGACGGCCTTTTGATGTCACTGCACACTCATATTAAACACTGCTGCAGGTTTCGAGTGTTTATGCGAAGTGACGTTCACTATTTCCCACATTGTGTAGGTAATGTGAGAAGGTTTAACTGTCCTCTAACAACGAGGTCTTAGAACCTATGAGGGTGAAGCGAAGTGAAGGGACAACGCAACATACAAACCCAAGCCGCGATTCGAACCCCCCGCACCGTGAACCAAGCTACGGAGACCTACCCCATTATGTAGTTGTCTAATATAAGACCCTTACATGTTTTCTACTTGCTCTTGTATTCTATGAACGTCTACTTCCTGTTTATTTTCAGACAGTACTTAGTTGTAGTTATAGTTTCACACTGAAAAACGATTAATTTTGCACCATTGTATCTCTTGTATTTAAGCATTCATTCAAACACACGTGATATGACTTTCGTTACGTAAGGGCGCGAAATATCTCAGTTTTACACGTCTTCTTTATTTATATATTTGTACCAGATACATTTTGTCTTATTTTAGACATAAATTGTGATAAAATTTTCCTCTTAGGACATTTGTGTACCTCTCATAGTTTTGCGCAATGAGTTGTAAACAAAAAAATTTGCACTTTACGGTTTTATGTACGCCACTAAAACCAACTGACATTCCAAACGAAAAAAATTCACAATGCATAACAATGTTGTTGGCTGTGATTTGACATACAAAAACAAAAAAATATATATTTTTGTTTATTAAAAAATTGTTGAAATTTTTAATTTTAAAATTCAGCATTTTTTATTAGATACGGCTCCTAACGCAAAAACTATGAGAGATGCAGATATTTCCTAAGAAAAATATTTAATCACAATATTTGTCTAAAGTAAGAAAAAAATATCTGGTACAACTATAAAAATAAAAAAAGACATTGTAAACTGAGGTGAAGCGCGCCCTTAACATTTCGTACCTGCCTTTCTGTGGTAGTTGGCTGTCTCGTTGACTTACACAATGAACAAAGACTAGTGTTCTTGTGCTGAGTAAGACGAGACAACATGTAAAACATCTATATTGAGCTATTATTTTTCTCAATTAGACTATCAGCGTAAAACTCGTCCCAAATAAGTCACGTAGTTCTCCGCGTTTGAGAGTAACACAGCGCTGCGCCGCACTATTGCGTTAACTAAGTTCATTGTGCACGATGCTCTAGCTCACCACCTTGAAACACGTAACTCAGTCGTACTGTGGTAGCGCAGTGGGTACTGGGTTAGTACTGTAGTAGTAATGTTGTTTTCGGATAAAATTTGTGATAACATTTGAAATAAAAGTTCTTTGCACATTTTAAATTAAAATTCTTGGCATATTTTGTATCAACAGATGTTTTGTTACTCCTAAAAATAAAATAGTTCTCAGCTTATTTACAATGGAGTGTTATGTTTTTTAAAAATAATACAGTCTTGCCAACGTGGTAGACAAAGCACCTGATCGTATCTCATCAATATAAGAAACACATAGTTATGACGCAGCCATACATATGCATAGTTCGCGCACTGTAAGTTGAACCTTAAATAAAACGCAACTGTAACAAAAATGGCACTGAAATACTACCTTTACTACCGTACAATTACTTCAAATAAAACAATAAAAGATAGTTTATTTAATTTAAATAATTTCAAGGTACTAACGTTTAACATTCTGAGCAAATTGTAAGTATGTATATTCCTGAAGATTACACTCTAAATCTGAATTAGTGAATATTCATTTATTCACGCCGATGGATGGAGCAGTTTCAACAAACTGAATAAGTGAGAAAATACTGTGAAATCGGTGACTATTCACTGATTCCGATAAAGAGTGCCAACATTCCACAAATTAATTAGTGAATGTCCACAGATTTTCCAGTAATTTTTCACTGATTCAATAAGTGAAAACTGTTATATAAAACAACTGGAAAAACAGGTGAATATTCACTGATTCACTTGTGTGATGTTGACACTCTTAAAGGAAATCGGCGAATATTCACAAATTAAACAGTGACTACTTTCACTGATTCAAATTGTTGAAAACTGCTTCGTCCATCAGCGTGAATCAGTGAATATTCTTTAATTCAGATTTAGAGTGTACCGCGCGTCACCAATAAGAAGGCAGAAAGGCATGCAAATCTCGTTGCATGCGTAAAATAGTTTGCAATCGTGGTCGTATGGTATATGAAAATATCATATTCAGGTGCTTGTACGTACACAATAATATAAGTAACGTCGGCCTGCTCAATGCTACTTGTTAAATTTAAAATGCACTTCACGTATCAAGACATTTGCTAACAATTAGCGAAAAACAAATGACTGAACTGTGCATTGCGCTATGCTAGTGTTTACTACGTTACACAGCTTCTGAGCTGCAGCGCCACTGTGGCACATATAGAGCAACAACACAACGCAGTGCAGCGCTCGCTGTGTTTGTGGATCGCGAAAGAAGAGGGTGCAACATGGCGCAATTGAGTTGACACACTTAGCCACGGGGGTAGCATAGGGTCGGAATGAGGACGAGGGGAGTGAAGCCAGGAGGGGGAGTGGTAGCCACAAAATTTGCCAGTCGCCATACTGCTTTAACCTAAAAAGTGCACACCGGACAGGTGTTTTTCATGGTAAGTTAATGTATTATGCTCTTCAATTTATGTTTTAGGTATAAAACTATATTTTAGCCCTGTTTACACACCTCCTAAGTAATATTTCCTCAATTTTTTAATTAGTCGGCCATATTGATACCAGCCACGTCAAGCGTTTGTTTGGTTACAATTCCCTGCGACATGTTCCATCTGGACCATTCTACCATCTTTGCACTTCGCTAACTCAGTAATGTGTGCCTGTGTTGCTGCACCGACACCTAATTTCTCTGTGAGTTACCGTAGTTTAAGGCGAGGAAACAAGAACGCGATAATAACCACATTCCCAAGGTCAGCAAGAACAGCATTTCCTCTCTTCGCAGCGCGTTAAACTGGCGAACATTATCTTCTCAGCAGTCTTTTTCCTGTGGGACTCTAAGCGGTGACAATATAATTTCATTTTAGGATAATGTGTAGTAAAGGACAACGCGTGAATTCTGTTTTGTATTTTACGGATCCGGTTGGTAATTTTGGTGTTATATGTAGTCTAAAAAGCCGATTTTAGCCATTTTTAGGGACTAAGAATCATGTTTCTAACAAGCATGATGCTGCGTTTATGGAAACATAGTTTCAAATGTTTGTTAGTTTCGTAGGCATACGCAATAGAAATACGTTTAGCGATTTTATATAAAAAATAGGCGTAACATATTACAACATAGGTCACTTATTAAAAACATGTAATCGCAATGTTCGTGCGGAATTGTCAAGAATAGTAGTGACAAGTTTGGTAAGCTATGCTGAAGGATGGAGGTATTTAGTTAAATAAATTAAGTAAAGAAATCTTAATTTGTTTTTAAATATTTACACCCAAAATGTCAGAATGTCACTAATGTTCAATCACTATAAAATAAATGTCTGTAAAAGTCACCAGTATGTTACAGGTTAATAGCAACAAGACAAATAAAGGTTATAAAATCAAAATAATACAGTCTCAGACCTCTGCACAAGTTCTCTGTTCATGAAATGTCTCTCTGACAACTCTTAAAAGGGGACCCGATGTCCTAGCTTGTAACACTCCTTTGGTTTCCTTGAATTCCCTGAACTGCCTCGTCGCACTACACCTCGCAGCAAACACCGCCGAGCACTGTTGAGTACCGCTCGCAAGTCGCAGCCCGTCGAAGCTCCGAGAAACACGTCGCTTCAGGGTCAAAGCATCGTCTAGGAGAAGACAGTACATACAAGAAATCTCTAGGCCTTGGTATTTTCTGTTATCTGAATCCTTACGAAACTTGAAGTAGGCGTGCATTTGGCGGCCGCGGTGAATCACAAAGGGTAACGCGAGCTGCAAAGTGTGGCCCGAGGTTCTTTAATCCTACCGCCGCTGTATTAGCTTATGATACTCGCAACGGTAGTCGATGCTCGCAACAATATTATACAGGGTGTTACAAAGAAGTACGGTCAAACTTTCAGGAAACATTCCACACACACAAAGAAAGTATATATGCGGTATGGACATATGTCCGGAAACGCTTAGTTACCATGGTAGAGCTCAATTCCTTACATCTCGTTAAATGTCATCGTAAAAAATATTTCGTACAGACACAGTTCCAATTACTCAATGGAATGTTTCGTTAGAATGTACGTTACTTGCTAGGATCACAGCCAGGCGGGCGACGTGACGGAAGGTAATCGTGACTGCATCGCGTCTCTTCAACTCACATGAAATGATGGACTGGGAGCACTCAGAAACATACAGTACCAGTATTACGTAACACACGTTCTTAAATGAAATGTTCAAAATTAATTCCGTGAGCGAGGATACACGCATCTACACTCCGCCGTATGGAATCCCTGGTACGCTGAAGTATCCCTGGAGTATGGCGTATTGTATCTAGTGGCCCACCTGGCGGTGAACCTAGGAAGTAAAGTACATTATAAAGAACCAATCCATTGGGTATTTGGGACATTTTCTTTACGAAGTGTTACTTACGATGACATTTAACGAGATATAAGGAATTGAGCTCTACCATGGTAAGTAAGCGTTTCCGGACATATGTCCATATCACATATTTTCTTTCTTTGTGTGAGTGGAATGTTTCCAGAAAGTTTGGCCGTACCTTTTTGTAACATATTCCGTACAAAATTCGCCAGTTGAACAGAAGTTTCTGCAGTGAGTTAGGAATTTGTATAGATGTGAATCTAAAGAGATGATTGTGGTGCAAAATTACAATAAGTTAGAAGACTTTCTCAGTAGACATGCATTTCTTAAACTTTGATTGCATTTCCAATGATTTACTGGAAATACGCGTTGAGCATTTTCTCTATGTCCACAAATTTTTCCACTCATTTCGTTATGCGATTTAAGTGCCTCACTCTACTTATTATTAAGACTACTTAGCTATGTGACTTCGTTCATCCAGGCCTAGCGTGACACATATGGAAACAGTAGTGATTTTCATTTCACTGACACACATTTCATTTTTGTGATGCATTAGTCTGTGACTGAGGACTTGTTTTATACTTTTAACACATATTTAAATATAAGTATAAATAGTGACATCCTAGACGAGATATTCAAGAATTTATAACTAGGCTGAAACTACATCCTCAAGTGTTTTACAGGATTGGCTGTCACAGTGACCAAATTTCTCGTTAACGAGGCTAGCTGCACGACTAAAATGTAATATCTAGTTAGGCAATGATAAATGCTCGAGAGTTGTGTTACGTGAAACGAAAATGAACAGTTAAGTAGTTTATTTGTAACACTTAAAAACAAAGGAGTAAATATAGTGTCGAGTTCTTTATACGATTTACATAAAGATTCTTTACGGTACATTTTGAATTTTAGGTGACCAGCCCTGTTTCAGATCCCTCGTTCAACTTTAAAGCTAGTCAAAGATTGCCATAGGAAGAAACTTTTACCATAGAAAAAACCGTCAATGACAAGAAACCACGCGAGGAATTTACAAAAATTTATGAAATACGTTAAAATAATAGTTTTATTTATGAAATTTATCGACATTTTAAATATTTTTACTAATGAATGTGTCATTACTTTTCTTACGAAGTTCTCAAAAGCGCTAGTGTTTTACTTCTTCAGTACAGTTTTTAAAGACTATCAAGAAAATGAAAGATTTACGCAAACATATTATTGATAAGGCCATTTGTTATGTAATACGAATCGTAATCAACACACTTTGGTAGCCAAGATATGTAAGTAAGTGTAGCTGGAGGCTTATGTGAGTTGTATTTTTGGTATGGGTTGTGTGGTGCACATATGTTACTGTGAAACTACGACTTTACTGCCTGTGTATGTGTGTGTGAATTTGCGATTTTGGAATGTGAGGTAATGTGTTTGTGTTGACGTGTCGGTACATATACGCACGTATTTATTTGAACTCCTTTGGGTAGTAGCCGGCTTTCGTAGCGTAGTCGGCTAGGCGCCTGTATACAGAGCGCGAGGTACTAGGTTTGAATCCCGGTTCAGACATGGACGTCGTGTTGTCTCTTCACCTCACTTCACCCTCATCGGCCCTTAAGGATGTTCAAGTGAGGAAAAATCATAATTTTATATTTGAATAAAAGAGTGTTAGTTTTGTACACGTTACTTTGGAGTAAATTTTTCTCTTCTAAAAAAATTTTAACTCAGCCAATTTTTTTATAAAGTCATTTCAAAGTCAAAATTGGCATATTTTTAGCTCATACATCCCTCGAAAACCAATCAACATAATGAACCAAAAAAAAATGTGCAGTAAAAGTATATATTACGGGCTAGGGATTTAAGTGTATAAAAATCCAATATAAAATAGTTTTGAATTAAAAACAAATGTCCTACAAGTAGCAAAAAAACTCTAATTTCAGAAATTTTAAAAGTACAAAACATTGTTTGAATAGGTTTTTATATACTTAAAGCCCTAGCCCGTGTCATGTACTTTCACTGTGAATTATTTCGTTTCATTATGCTAATTAGTTTTCGAGGGGTGAATGAACTGAAAACAAGCAAATTTTGACTTTGAAATACCATTACGGGAAAACTGGCTGAGCTAAAAAAAATTTTACGAGAGAAAAATGTACTCCGAAGAAATGTCTACATAACTAACACTGTTTTATGCAAATATAAAATTATTATTTTTCCCCACTTCAACACCCTTAAGACTTCGTTGTTACAGGGCCGTGAAATCCTCTCACCTCTTTTTGGTAGTACTGACAGTTTTAGTATTCAGATGCGTGCATATGACAAAACTGTCTTTACTCGCTCGACGGCAGCAAAGACACACGTAAAGATGTTTTATAGACGAAGCGGTGTGCTGGCGGTAAGCCAGCTATGTGGTGGATGTAAGATGTCTTTACCACACGTGGTATGCACCACCCGTGTTTTACAGACGTGTTCCGGCTGCAAGTTAGGTGCATCAGCCATCACGAAGGAATACGTACAGACGAAATGGAATGTAGTTTGCAGCTTGGAAAACATGGTGAAAATATACTTTCCGACTTGCGTCGTGGCAAGATTTTCGCAGTCGAACGTATTGTAAGAAATATGGAGTAGTGAATAGCAGTAAAATTCCTTTTTAAAAACTCTTCTTTACGGTTTTTCTGTGCTATGTTTGTAAGAACAGTTACTTAGTTCATTCCGAAGATTCGCTGGTTGAAATAAAAAATTCCAATTGTTATCTGCATGGTTTCGATTATTTTTGACAGCTATTTTCTATACTAATAACCAATTTGATTAAGAAAAATTCATTACGTATTATACACAATCGCACTCTGGTTTATGCACCAATAGTATAAATCAATTTTCGATGTGCCGAGATCTCAATGTCTGGAGTCAAGCCTAATATTTCTGTAGAACAATACAGGTTGTGTATGTATGCTGTTGTTTGCAGTCTGAGGTACGATGATTTCATAAACAGGTGCTGTCTACAGAGAAATTATGTTACGTGTATCCAGTTCATATATGTTGGTAAACCAAGGCTGCAACCTGACCTCCCAACTGAATAATAACGGCTAGCCTTAATTAAAAACGTATTACAGTCAAGCAAAATTCATTAAACAAAGTCAAAATCGCATTTGAATTAGTGACTCACTGACTTCGGTTGCTTAATTTTTGATTGAAACTTTTAGAATTTCACCGAAGTGGTCTATTTTACTACTGAATCGTGTTTAGAATGTGGGCTACTTGCAAGATAACGTTTACGAATGAACACAATCTAAGACTGTCACTTCTGTATTTAGCTGTTTTAACCTGTAGTCCAAAAGAGTATAAAATTTTTAGTGACGGCTACATAACATTCTTCAGCACAAATTAATATACAGCACATTGTACTATCACTTGTAGCCAACTTTCCGAATAAAAAAATAGGTTTATGAGATTAGTAGAGCCCGGTAATTTTCGCGAAAAGAATTTTGCAGCACTTTGTTTCAGTGCCTTACGTGCGCACCTGCACCTCTGCTATGTGGTCAGTGATTGGATGCCGTAACACCCAGCGTGTGGAGGTTAAACCCGCAAATCACAGACGTGATGTGTGGAAGTTATCCGTGTACTGATTGGCACAGTCAATTGAGTAACGACTCTGCACAAAAACACTCTGTCAATAGCCATGAAGTTGAACTGCAGGTGTGCACGTAAGGCACTGAAACAAAGTGGGGCAAAAATCTTTTCGCGAAAACTACCGGGCCTTAGAGATTAGTTTCCTGCGCGTGTGTGTGTGGGGGTGCGAGGGTTAGTGTGGGTCCTCTAAAAAAACTTTAGAACTTGTGAACCTAATGTATTCAAATTTAGTACAAGTGTGGTTATTAGTAACCTAACTTGACTTTTGTGAATTTCGTTCGTGCTGTGTTAATATTTTCAAAATGGCTGCCATTTTAACATATATCGATCACACTACATAGCTATTGAACACTAGTAATTGATTTCATTAAACTGTGTACATGTACGCTGCAGAGTTTATTGCTTGAATCTTATGTATTTTATTATCATATTTTAAACATGGTGGGTATTTTTATGTTCCTGCATAGTATGACATGCAATGAAATATTTTTTCCGAATTTTATCAAAATTGGTACACATACACTTCTAGGCTAAGTAAGCTAACTTGAATTTTACGTGTTATTTCATTACATGTTTATATGATCAAAATAGCGACCATTTAAGTATCTTTAGAACACATGAAATGTCTGAAAGCTATTCTTCAGAATTTCATAAAACTCGCTACACATGTAGTGCTTAGTAAGTTAACGTGAATTGTGTGCATTTTACTCATTCCTTGTTCATATTTTATAAATGGCGGCTGTTTGAACATTTTTTTGAACACTTGCAATATCTGAAGAAATATTTTCAGAAACAAAATACTCGGTACAAATGTAGAAGCTAATAGGTGACTTGATTTTTATGTCGTTCATACCCTGTTCGTATTTTCAAAATTGACATTTAAACGTATTTTATGACACGAGCAATCATTTCAGAGTTTAATCAACCTCAGTACACGTATAGGACTTACTAAATAGTCGTGACACTTCATATTTATAAGTATATTTTGTTAATGCCGAGCACACATTATACAAATGGAGTATATTTGAAAATCTCTTATTGCGCGAGTTAATTAAATAACCATATTTTCTGAATTATATCGAACTCGGCAGTGTAAAGTTTTCATTAAAGTCGCATGACTTTTTTGTTTTTGCCGTATTCCTGTCATAACAAATAGCAGCAGTTTGAACATGTTTTGGTCACACAAGATATCTAAAGAACAAATTTTCAGAATTTCACAGAACTCGTTACACGTATAGTATTAAGTTAGATGACTACTTGATATTTGCGCGTCTTGATCCTTCCGTTTTCATTATATCAACATTGCAGCTAGTTGAGCATTTTTGATAACACGAGATATAAGAAGAACGGCTTTTCAGAATTTCATCAATCTCAGTACAAATTTATTACGAAGTAAAATAAAATTACTTCAATTCATTTAGTTCAAACCGTGTTCATATATACACACTGGTGGCTAAATGAAAGTTTATTGGAAACGTGCGATATCTAAATCAACCATTAATCAATTCCATCTAACTCAGTACACATGTAGTACCAGCACTGCGATTTCAGTATTATTAATTTTGTTTATTTCGTATTTAGGTTCGAAAAATGGTTGTTCTTTGAACAACGTTTGATCTCATGAAATATCTAAAGACCAATTTTCAAAGTTTTCTTCAGATCGATACACATTTAATACTATATCAGTTAACGTAAATTTAGTATTTTGGTTCGTATTTTGTTTAGTAATGTAAGTCCCCAACTTCGAAGGTTTCACAACATGAATACATAAATTAAATACATGTAATTCATGAAGTACGCGAGTGATGGAAAGCAAATAAAATACTTATGCAATTTATAATCAAAACTTCGATATAACTTGTGGTTATTGTTGTATGTCCACGAAACAAGAAGCTATCACTAGAATATATTATTATTACATATTTCTATATCTACATGACCTGTTTTAACTTTCAGGCTTATTTTGCATCCATGTTGAGCGAGCACACTAATGGTGATATCTTGTTGTTACCTTTTATTTTTTGAATTAGGTGGTGACATAATGTATTTTATCATAAAATATACGGGATGATTAAAATACTCCACGGGAAGGTCCCAAATCCCGCGTACCAAGCGATCTGTGAGCCCTATTTATACAAAAAATAATAAAAAGACAGAACGTGTAAAATCGGTCGAGACGTTCTTAAACTATGCGAGGAAAACATAGAACAGTAGTATACTTGTGAATTCGTACATCAGTAAGGAAAGCTTTAATAAATTATTAGCCAATTCGATAAACGTACAATATTTAACCCCAAAATAACAGAGATAGCACAAAGTCATAAGACTTTGTTACATGAGAACATGAGTGATACTTACCTCTGTCTCTATGCGTGCAACAAAGGCACTTTAACGTTTACGTTATTGAAAATGTCGCTTAGATAATGGACCCTTTCCCATTGTGCTGCGCTTTGTATCTAGCCCACATAAAAAAAACACACACATATACATATATCCTCAAGAAATATATATATTACAATAATATCCCTTTAGAATTTCAAATTTCAGTTGAGGTACTGTTAAAGTAACTACCGTAGTCAAAACAGTTGAGAAACACTAAGTGTCGCTCAGCGATACTAACATTATGCGCGATTCTACAATAAAGCTGGCATGTCCCGCGTATTTGATACCCTATTAGTGACTCTGTCCTCCTAAATCTACTAAATAAATCCCATGACGCAACCAGTGATTGGCTATGTCACCACCAACACAAGGCCAGATTTAATGGGCGGATTAGCTGTAGCTCGAGCGATGCTCCAGGCCGTTTTCATTCCCTTCAATTTGCATCGCGGTCACACAACCCCACTCCCACATCCTCCTATCCTTTCTACTCTCATACATACACACTCTTCTCCTCATAGTATTACAATCATCTTTCGAAGCAGCACTTTCTTGAATAAGTCACGTTTTACTGTGCTATGTCGCTACACTGAGAAAGAAACGATTTACCCATATAGATAAAATACTGACATGCGGAGTTTTTGTGTCCTTTAAGCACTAACGTAGAGGATGTCTTTTTTCCTGGTGCGGCATCTTCAAATGTGGCATCAACCCAAAATTTAAAAATTACTCTAACAGACGGTTTCAAGTTTCAGACATGCTCAGAACTCAAAACAGCAAATCATAACACTGTTAACTTGCGCGCAATATATATTACTCTATAGGGCGATTACGGTAAAGGGAGCACTTTTGAAGACTGGATTGTAAATAATCACACACGCACGCACACACCCACCTACACACACTCACACATACACACATGCGTATATAATTGGTGGATTCAGACGTCTATTTTTAAGTAGGATGAAATGCGAACATCGAAATTTTTAGAAGTGGCGGAAAAGTACTAATTTGCTTACACACACACACACCTACACACACACACCTACATATATATATATATATATATATATATATATATATATATATATATATATATATATATATATATATATAACCAGAGCTTCAAAACAGTTCACTTTTCACTGAATTGTTTTAAAGTAACTGGCCCAAATACAGCTGTCTTAAAAAAAATGGCGGGGGGTTCAGACAATTTTATTATGATTTCAGTTTTTGAGCCATAACATTTATTCAAATAGCATTATCAAAACTTTTTCTTTGACAAAGCATTGGATTTATTCTTGGTAAACTGCTTGACATAAATAATAACGGAA
Organism: Medauroidea extradentata; assembly: GCA_003012365.1. NCBI lineage: Eukaryota > Metazoa > Arthropoda > Insecta > Phasmatodea > Phasmatidae > Medauroidea > Medauroidea extradentata. Next base: position 61,547 of record PNEQ01088244.1, on the reverse strand, counting down.
TCTTTCATTAATTTGTCATGCAGAATCATTTCAGAAGAATTCTTAAAAGTTAACCTAATAATTCTCTTGTAATGATTTCGCATGACACATTAAAGGAAGAATCAGTTTTTACTTATACCAAGCAGTTTACCTAGAAAATATCCTATGTTTTGTAGAAGAGAAAATGTTGATAATTTAATTTGAGTAAATGTTATGGCTTAAAATCTGAATATACAATAAAATTGTCCAACACTTTCCCTTAACAGTAAAGTTTTCTTTTAGCTGATTACGATATAATTATAAGCTTGTGTAAAATGTCAGGGTCATTAATGAATACACGTTGAACAGCTTTGACCTACCCAACACTCGAACTGACAACCTGTAAATGAGACACGGTTGCCGCAGTGATTAGTCTCCCATCAAGGCGGTCCGTGTTTGATTCCATGAGGGGAGGGTGAGGCGGTCCCCAGATTTCCACGCTGGCTGGGGGGTTTTCTCGGGAATCTCCTGTTTGCCCCACCTCCCTTCGTTCCGGCGCTGCTCCATATTCATATGGCACCCCTCAGAAGCTATACAGACCTAGATATTAACTGCTGACCAAAATGTCTTCTCTCTCACAACCTGTCACATTTTACACTGATTTCAACTGCTATGTAGTGGCAAACGAAGAACCTGATCTTCTGGAGAGGTTAATTGCAATAAACTGAAATGTGAAATATGAACATGGTTGAATGAAATTAAGTACATTACAGCTTATTTTTATGGAACTTTACCACGCTAAATATTCCACGAAGATTTATGCTAACTTTAAATTTTACCAGAAAAACTTTACTTCCTTGAACTCTCTGAAAAATTGTTGCTTCATTACTTTATTCACAATGTTTGAACCATAAGGAGTAGGTACAGACAGAGAAAGCGAAGAATGAGGATTTGAGTGAGAAAAAGAAAGAGAGAGAAAGTGAGAGGGAGGGAGACAAAGCGAGAGCAATATAGGCCTATGTATGGGAGCGTGAGCGTCCAATAGCGACGTTTTATTAAGCACTGGTTAAGGTATGCGCGTATGAAGCAGCGGCGGAATGCCAGGGCAGGGGAACTGAAGTGTCTGAGAAATTCCATAACGAACGGTTGCCTCTGCCGTTCCCCTCACGCTAAATTCGGAAGTGAACCTAATGCGGAGTAGAATACGGACCTATGTGGTGGGAAGCAAGCATTGCGACTTTGACCTTTACCGTCTCAGTTCTAGTGTACTGGTTCTCATATCAATTGTCCTACTATGGTAATAAATATGACATTTCATTAAAATGTTATAAAAATAAAATACCGGTGTTTTGTTCTGAATGAATGTTATGAATGTGTCTACTATTAAGAGAGTAAACTTGTCATTGGAGGCGTTTTGTAACACGACGTACGCCTGCCAATAGATAGAAGCTTTTGTGCCATAGTTAGCAATGCACACTAACATTGGGGTGGACATGACTGGTTTGTGATAAAAAGACAAAGATTCGTCTGATTTCAAAGGTGATATAATTTATTGATTAAATATTACTATATATTCGTGTTTGACTCATTTTCAGATTTTATCGACATGTATGGTTTTGAAAATTTTCGCCTCATTTTTTTTTTGCCATGACCTGTTACTGCTTCCATTAAGCCACAGGTCCCTATTTAGGTTGTTTTTCCAAAATTGTTTAAACATTTTAAACGAGAACAGTTATCGTAAATCCGTCAAGTAGATTAGTTGAAAATTGAATTTTTATGATACCTAAGAATTTCAAAGTAAAGAAAGATTACAATTTTGCCTAATTATCGACTATAATAACATTTCTGTAAGTCAATAAGTGCGAAAACTATACAACAATATTTGGCTTTCAATACTTAAGGTTGTTCACGTGGCCAAAATGCATAATTTTGTATTAGTACGACATAGTGTTAGTCTTATATACGTTACCTGTGACTACATTTTCCACTTGTAACAATTTTTTAGCTTTCTCAGTATTTCCATAGCAGCATTCCAAAGAGAAAATTAACTAGTTACGGGAACATAGTAATAGCAAAAACCAAGTGTCTTAATCGAATAAAATATTTTACATTAAGATTATTAACTATGGGTGATTTACTTAAATATAAAAAACACACAACGGTCCCTTTATATGAATTTGAAATGTCCATAAATTAAGTAAATTGTCATCATTTTCAGATTTTTTTAAAAGAACAAAAGAATTTCATTGTGTATTTTTAAATATTTTAGCATATTGCTCATACTATATAATTTCAGTATAAATTATTTCATTCTAGTAAGATACTTGGTCATTAAAACGATCACTATGCTTTAGAAATATAAAGTTATACATTCTTGCCACTAACGCATTTAAGCTAGATGGTAAAAAAGTCAAGACAGCTAAGTGACGGTTTTACGACACCTGCTTCCTTTTAGAATTAAAACACAGCGCTAATAAGAACCCGTGGCTTTAAAAGTATGACGCAACTTGGTGAAAATATCTGTAAAGCATGAGGTTCGTTGCTAGCTATTATATAAAGTTGTAGTAAACACACGAAACTCTAAAGACTTTTAAACTATGAAACATAAAACTGCCCAACGATATAACATCATATAGTTAAGATTATATGAGCATAAATTTGTATATCGACTGACGTATTTTAGAACGGAAATACGATTTTTATCAACAGAACATAATATATTCATAAGCGTCTGTTTTCCAATTATGGACATCGGAATTTTATGGTTACTATGAAACTCAATCAGGATGTAACTAAACAATCAGGGGGCCGATTAAATATCGCTTTTTATGGGTGCAACGCTAAATTTGCACCTGCGTTGCGTCTGCTTGCGCTGCCTTGGAATTATGTACTCATCATGTAATGTCATAGATGACCCGTTTAACTTGCTCTGTACTTGCGTTACGCTGCGTCGGTGCAAATAGAAGGTGGCGATATTTATTCGGCCCCCAGGACCGGTTCGTTTGGACAAACAATGGATGCAAGGTATTATAAACTTATAAACCCGAAATAAATGCGTTACTATAACGACACACAAATAACGTCAATAAGAAAACTAAGAATATTCATTTTATAATTTGTAACCAACAGTTTTGGTAAAAACATTGTTGTATGGTGACGGTCATGTTTGATTGCAAGTTATCACCAAACGCGCATAAAGTTTTGAAGTAACATGGTTTTATTTCAAAATATGTCTGTTATTAATTAATTAACAAGCTCTGAATTATAGTATGGAGACATAAATAACAAGCTTAAATTTATATTGAAAATAAGGTTTCAATTAGGTACGAAAGTAAGATCTTGAGTACTGCAAGATTTATTTGTCATTTAACTTTCATTTAACTTTCCCACGAGTAAGAAATCTTTTATGTTGTTTTTAAAATTGGCAGCACATTTTTATACAATGGACGAGCATCCGTGAACGGGAATTATATATTTTTCTTTAGTCTGTCAACATTTAATGGCTTCACTTACTTTTTAAATTAATTTGTACGCTACAGTATTCTTAGTTGTGCGGTTTGGAAGCAAAAAAGAATTGCAAGGCTACAAACGAAGTAATTCCACAAAAAAAAAAAAAAACACCGATCAATATACGCTAGAACTGGGAAGACGAATATGATTTCATTTTTACAAACCGCAAACAGCCGTACTTTCAAATTAGGTTCATCTTCGCAATCAGTGTTGTGATCGTGTTTCAGATATAACATTATATACGATCTTTGAAATTGTTGTGTCGTATTTTCACCTTGGTGGTGTCACATTTTGTCGGTTTGTCCTTTTGCCAAATCAGACCTCAAACCTGGGTTGTCTGCCTTGGTGGTGTTTTGAGTTATTCTTTTGAGTTTTGATTTTCATTTCGTATCTGTTTGTCTTCGTTCGATTGCAATTATGGAATTTTATGTTGTATATATATAACCTGTTGACTAAATCATACTCTGCACATTTATGTTTTTCTATTATATTTGACAGTAATCCATATCGCAATGGAGTATGTCCAAGAAACTAAACCCAGTTATAAAATTATAAGCAACGGGTAACTAAGTGGGACACCGCCAATGACAAAGTTACTTGGCACTCTTCCCGTCCTGAAATTCTAACACGGCTTTAAAAAGTGAAAGTACACTGCGCTGATACAACCACATTAAACTTCTTCAGCACCTATTACAGAAGGGGGGTATAATTTCAAAATAAGTGTGTCAAATCGTCCGTATCGAAAACCGGCTATCCATAACTAGTCTTTAGTCGAAAGTTCTGTGTATTTTGTCTAATTAAACTCACACGTGCCTTCAGAAATATTTGTCGAACTGTCTAGAACTGGCGAGTGAAATATTATTGGTCAGCGTTCGACATCGAGGTCTTATAACGTTGGTGGGAGGTGACATGATGTGAGTATGGAGCAGCACCGGAATGAAAGGGCGGAGAAATAGGGAAATCCCCGAGAAAACCCGCCGACCAGCGACATCGTCCGGCACGATTCCCACATGCGAAAATCCGGGGACCGACCCCGCCGGGAATCAAACCCGGGTCGCCTTGGTGGGAGGTGAGAGGTCTGACCTCTCGACTTTTGAGAAACGTGTCTGTACACAGGTTTGCGGAGACCGTGCTTATCCAGGAAGCCAGGTAGGTTCAAAGCTCCAAATAATGGAACTGTCTGACACATTTCTCAGAAGAGAATTGTCAAAATACGGACAAGTTACATGAAACAGTCTATAGTACTTACTTACGTTTTATTATGCATTTATATTTCATATTTTAACAGCCTCACTATTAAACACCCGTACTTGATTTCTCACGTCATTAAAATTTTGCGGTTACAAATTAACGTCACCGCAAAGAGACTGATGAGGTATCATAACCATGCTATTCTTAAAATAAGCTTGACTAAATATGTAGAAAAATATGACATTTCTTGGAGAAATGCTGCATACGCTCATGAATCGACCTAATTTCTATTTACGAATGATTAAATTTCTTAAAAAAATGTTTTACTTTCGTATGCACCTATGTATGTATTGATTATTTACATGTACATGTACATCTTCTATTCAGTTCTACTTAATTTGACGGATCCAATTCAAATATTTAGAGATGGATAGCATTCAGTACCCAACTTAAAAAAAAAGTATAGACAAAATAATCTAGCACCAACCCTAGGGTCGTATATTTCCCATTCTTAACTTTTGTTCTTTTACAGTGCTTTACACAATAAAACAAGTTTTTAAAGATTTTTTCATGACGTTTTGGGAGAAAATTCATGTATTCAATAATAGCGCAATATTTGTCACTATCTTCCTTATGACTATATGTAGCCACTGTTTGCCAGCCGATTAGCCTGGAGATTACAGATTTGAAAGACAGGGTAGTTGCAAGACCCGCACTATAGAGGCATAACCCGTTTATAAACATGAATAACCAATACTGCCCTTTAAAGCATACGAGACTACCGTTTGTAAGTCGTTGAAGCCAAAAGGGAGACATTTGGTGAGACGTCTATACACGATACTGCACATATTTACATACAAATTATATTTTGTTATGCGTAATTTACATATATTTAATAATTTCGTTGCCGTTTTCGAAGCTTTCTAACTGTGCCAGAACATTGTGCCTAATGTAAGCATAATTGTAGTTTAATACAATTTACTGCTGCTGAATGCCAACCATTTGGGCCACGCCCTTCAAATTTTTTATATTGGGACCATTCAAGACACCGAATACGTCATTGGGGTTTGTTTATGCCTATCAAAACTACGCAGTGTTGCCAAATAACTTGTATGTTTTCAGTAAATAGTAAAAGTTCTTTTCTCTCATTTTACGAATCAATTTTGACGAAATTACATGCTTCACAGTTACCTATTCGGATATATTGAACTGCTTATAGCAACGGTTTTTGTCACGGAACTTTTATGAATATGTACATGTATATATACAAACACATCCACACACGTATTATTTTAGGAACAACACTCCCTGAAAGATAAAAGTAAAAAGTAAATATTTTGCAATGGTTGTGTTATTTTAAGTTCAGTGAAACTGGCTTTTGGTATAACGTATTTGATTTCCAATTGTATCTTATAAAGTGTTGGTTATTTAATTAAAAACAGCCTCCTCTAAATAAAAATGTATACTCAAAATGATGAGCTCGTAAAGCTACAGTAACAGAGGAAATTCAGATATACAATTTTATGTTGCTGTTTTATCTAGCAACTGCACGCGCAAACATATAACGGTGACGAGAAAACATTGGCTATCAAAGTAGACAAAATACACTCTTGTGGTTCATAATAATTCTTTCTGCTTTGCTTTGTGCTTAGATATTTTAGGCACGTATTTTACTGGGACTGTGCCAATTTAATAATAGAACAGTTTGCATTAATTAAATAGTAGTGTTTTAAATACCTAGCGAAAGTTTCACAGTTACGTCTAATTGAAATGCAACCTTAAAATACTTACTATAGTACTAAAGTCGGATCACGTTTATGAGCACATCAACTTCCTTCGCCTCAAACTCGCTACTTCACTTAACAAGTACAATAAAAACTTCGCGACGCCATTAATGTAGTCAGGTGTGACCCGTATACTTACTACTGCTGTGCGGGATTTATCAGAACGGAGTGCGTAAATTTTGAGTGGTGATAGCTAATAAAATGTAAATCGGAAATATGTTTTCTATTTTTCCATAAACTGAATATGGTAGAATTAATACTACCCTGCAACTCGACTTAAACCTTTTTATTTCCTTAAGTACATTAAAAACATACTTGGTCTTTCATAATTGTGGTACTAAACAGAGTGTCGTTGCTTAGTACCAAGTAGTATTTTATTCATTCCGTGCAACATTACTGACACTATAATTCTCATTACGGGCAAATTGAAAACCGATTTTTGAATAGCATTTTCATAAGATATTTCCACATCAAACTAACACTCCTACTGTATAATCCTAGTGTACATACACGTAGCTTCCTGTTACGCATCCAAACATGCATTATAATTATCAAGCACATACTGGTAACTTGACAGTTGTACAAGATACAAAATAAATTATCAATTCAATAATTTTAAATTAACGTTTTGTATTATAAATAATGCGTTCTTTACTAGACATTTTAAAGAATGGCTAATCAAATTATATAGTTTTATTTGCCTTAATGGAATTTTAAGTACTGTATCTTACAACTCATTGAAAATATATTACGACTAAATATTATGTTTGATTGGTTATTTGAAGGAATTAAGGTGGCCGCCTACCCAAGCTTCAAATTCGTTGCAGTATGTACGTAAACAGGTTTTTTCCTATGAAAATATTCCACGTGTGCCCATTGTCCTAACGTACGAAAAGAAAACACACTTCAGGCAAGGTCGGAACAAGTTGCCACGCTCATTAAAAACACTGTTCCTAAGCCCTCCAACATCGCTAAAAACGGCCTTTTCAGACTGCCGTACTTCAAAATCTACTTACCGGATGTATGTGAAGCTCAGGTTGCGACCTGCACTGAACTTAGCTACAAACTTCCCGCCAATAAAATAATATGGTCGCCGCTTAATGTCCCATAGTAAAAACCCTTTCGGCGGGGACCTTGCACGCTAGTTCAGCGCTTCGATCGTTGAGGCGACGCGGCATTTGATGCGCGCTTCAAGGTCGACCTTACTGCTCCGTCGCTTTTGAGCCTCTCAAGCGCGGGTAGGCGGCGCCCTTAAGTTACTCCAAAACAGTTGTACCTAATACGCCTACTTGCTCAGTCAATGACAGGGCAGCTGCACGACCAACTAGGAGGCAGCTGCATTGGTACTTGTTTCATATATAAGACTTTTTTCTGGCACACAAGGAAACGGCCGCAGTTTGCTGTAGTTCCTCAGTCTGTACATATATTGTACCTGAAGATTGTAACATCTCAATCCCCGAAACGTCACATGTGTAGCCTTCGAAGGAAGCCTGTCTTTTTTCGCGTGAATTTTCTTTGTTTTGTAGTCTGTGTTCTCGTAGATTCATGTCTCTTGTCATTAATGCTTCGTCGTTGTCCACGTCCATTTTTTGTCGCCATTATTCCTACAATGTATCTAATTTTGTTGTTATTTTTTGTCTTCATTGACAGAACGAGTAAATTCCGTTCCGTAATTAATTTGTACTGTTATTGTTCTTATTTTTTTCTCGTGTAGCCTTCCTGTATAAGGTTACATTTCTTTTCCAGACTTGTTAGAACGTTATGTTTGTTGACGACTGCTAATACTTTTATTTTTTTGATTTTTGTTTTATTGTGGGGTTTTCTGAAACTTCGCAACGTTCGCTCGCAACGCTGTATGTCCACAAAGGCGGGTCAGTGTATAATACTAACCCATTGTACGAATCGTTCAAAGATCACAAATAATGATTTCGCCAACAGAATATTAGCGTGCAAACTATCTTACCTTGCGCTTGCACTTGACAGCAAAATATCTGCTGGTAGTGGAAACAGTATTTATTTGAATACCTAGTTTTCTTTCCAGAACCGTTAACAGTTTATTCCGACTAGAAGGACGATACCTACTGTACAATCTTAAAATCCGTTCTTTAGTTCCTGTCCAGACGAAACTTCAGCATTGTATACTGGAATAATAGAACTGATTAATTTTAGGTGAACATTTTCTAGCACATATTTAGTTTAAACTGTTCAGTAGCTAGTCTGTGGAGAAATACTGTATTTTTTGCTTAGCGAAATAAATCCCATGAATGAAAAGTAAATCTGGTTACGAATCTATTAGATAATAATATTTAATTAGAATTAGTCACATATTTAATGTATATTGTTACTTTGTCGATAAAATGAACCATATTTTAACAAACACTTTCTTAAACGTACCGTCAGGATAAGAATAAATCATAAATAAAGCAATATTAGCCTACAATCCAAATTTTCTGAAAAGTGCGAGAGTTACGATCGTATTTAACTGACTAAAAGTATTACATCTCAACATAATTTATGTATAAAAATAAATTAAAACATAAGTGCATGTGTATTTGGAAATGGTCTCAGTTTAAAATAGATTTTCACCGACAGCAATTTCATTTATGGGCTAAGTATGAAGTACGAAACACGTTTTACTGCTTTTGGTAAGGGTCTTTAGTTACGTGCACAAATTTGAAATTCGGAAAATAAAGGCAGTTTAAATTTAACCATAGAATTTTGCAGGCTTTAGCGGCTGTTGTCTGCTGACTAACTTGGCTTCCGTGCTGGAGCCGCGATTAATATAATTTGACAATTCGGGTTGTTAAGCACGTGTTTTTCAGTTCATTGCTTAGCGGTTATTGAACTACAATAATTAGTTATATACAAATCATATTGCACACGAATAATTAAAACACGTATAACAAAACTATGGATGAACAAATATTAGCTTAGTAAATATAATAACGTAAGAATTTAACTATTATATGGAAACATTAAGAAATATATTTTGTAGATGATATTACATAAATCACAGTAATTTAATGGTGATGATAATTTCTTTTAAATTAATCATCGAAAACGCATACAACCTCATGTCGAGACAACAACCAGGGAATATCTCACATACCGTAATGTTGTGATATATATTTAAAACGCGAATATCAATTTCTTACAAGTGTTTGTACCAACAAGCTTAGTGATATTGACAGCAAATATTGCCATAGCCTTTCAATTATCAACGTTAGTCCTCTTTGAAATGTTCATTGCCTGGAAAACATGCTCGGAAATGAGTCCTTGTATCCTGTACTTGTTCATGTTCAGATAACGTAAATTACTTATTTATAATAATGCAGTTGGTTACAGTATGAAATATTAGAATAATTGTTTTCTGTTTGAAAGGGAATCCCAAGTGAAAGGCAAAACCAGTTCCCGAAACGTCGCATCTGTTGTCGTCTTGCGAATAAACCATTAGTTTTCAATACTATAGACCTGTTCCACACATCACTGCATATAAGCCCATTACAAGCGACCAATCAGGAGGCAGCTGCCGTGCCATTGACTGAGCTACATGGTGGCACTTTTCCTAATGTAAGACCCTTGTTTTTCCAGTCGTCTTTTTTTGTTCGACTTGTCGCCGCCAGGGGCGCTCAGACCCAACTGGCGAAAACAGGCTCACTGAGCCGCCACTCCGATTGGCCGGGCCCACCGGCCAATCCCATCTCACGTCACCAGCCACCTCATCTTTCCTAGTGTCCTGGCAACAGGATGTCGAGCCATACCTATCTTTATCGCTGCCTACCACTTAATTATGCGGATATTTTTATCCCTGCCGCGCCTGTCGCACAGCTTTTCCCAGCACCCTACCCTATTTGTGCTGGTTTTTCTGTGCCCTTATTCTGACTCTTGCTCTCTTCGGGGGGAGGTCACGGTCCCAATCGCGGCCGTGGCCTCCATTTTCAACCCTGCTACGCCGCGATGCACGCCACCTTTTCCTTAGAGAAACCGCAACTCAGGTGTATGAGGCTTTGTCTTGAGACACATTCACTCCCTATCCCTTCCTTCGTTTTAGCGACTAATGCATGTCGGAGTACCCATTAGACTGAGCTGGGGTACACGCTGACGTGGTGGGATATGGGGGCCCGTCAGACAAAAAACAAAAAAATAGTCGTCTTTTTTGTCTCTGTTGTGTCTTGGCTGTGTTCACATATATCCGTGTCTCTAGTTATTCCTTTGGTCTTCGTCGTTCATCCATTAGGAGCCTTTTCCACACACCCTATTTATGTTGGTTTTTACAATTTTTGTCTATCTTTTGTTCTTTTGTGTCGTCTTTCTACAGTCGACTATATCCCACTTGGGAATTAATTCTGTGTTGTTTTTTAATTAGTTTTTGTCGTTGTGTCGTCTTTTGGGATATGACTATATTCCTTTCAGGAATTATCTGTATGTTTCATGTTTGTTGACTAAAGCTTACTGTCTTTACTTCCTTTTTTTTTTTTTTTTTTTTTTTTTTTTTTTTTTTTTTTTTTTTTTTTTTTTTTTTTTTTTTTTTTTTTTTTTTTTTTTTTTTTTTTTTTTTTTTTTTTTTTTTTTTTTTTTTTTTTTTTTTTTTTTTTTTTTTTTTTTTTTTTTTTTTTTTGTTTTTATTGTGGTTTTTCCCGCAATATGGCAACACTCGCTCTCAATGGCGTATGTCCACAAAAACTGTTCTATTTATAATAAGAACCCATTGCAAGAATCGTTCAAAGTTAACGCAAATAAACTATAATTACAAAGCTGTTATTGGCTGATTTTTGGACGGGGAATGCTCACTGAGGTTGTCCGTTGATGCACTTTTTGAAAACTCTTGTGATCTCCGGATAGTGTGAGTGAGAGATTTTGGTCAGCAGTTAACATCGAGGTCTTGAGCGCTGGTGAAGGGTGACATGATGTGAGTATGGAGCAGCGCCGGAATGAAAGGATGGGGGAAATGGGAGATCCCCGAGAAAACCCGCCGACCAACGGCATCGTCCGGCACGATTCCCACATGCGAAAATCCAGGGACTGATCCCCCCGCCGGGCCCATCTCCGAATAGTTAGGGCGACAATCGATCCTTTTATGGACGATTCATTTGACATTAATTATCTAAGTAGGTGTATCCTTACTTAATTGGCTTTCTATCGAAAATAGTGAATACTATTTTATTCAAGAATTTGAACAATTGATAACACGCTATTTGAAAATCGGAATTCTAACTGCATGACTTCAATTAAACGCAGTATGTTAATCAAGAAATTAACGTTTGGTCAACTAGTAGAACGTGAATAATAGTTTTTGCTTAGTACAATTACAAAATAAGAGTAAACGTATAGATATTTCAGAGCAGCTATGCGGCCAACTACTTTTACTCTATCAGAAATAAAATTAATTTAAGAAAACCACGTAACTATTTTCAGAGTAAACAGCGATGTTTTCATAAAATTTTTGATGTGTACTTTGCTTAGTAAAAACCTTAGAAAACTACTTGATTATAATTTTAACACAACAATAGGGAGTTAATGCCTGCTTGACCAAGCCTATGATATCGAAATTATGGTTCCAATATCTCACGTGTTGGCTTGCTGCGGTATTATGTGCTAAAACAATCGACTGAGCAATCAATCAAGGCGACAGGGTAATTACAGACACGGGATTAACAGTGCCTTGTAGCTCAACTAGGCCGCTACTCGTGAAGTTATAAACACCTCAGGGTACACTGCAACAAGCCAAGTAATTAGTACATGGTACTTGAAAGATAAGAATACACTGATTGGAATGCTTACTATAATTACTTATACAATCTGGGAATTACTTCTAAGGTATATCTAGCTTAGCGGTGAGCAGATCACTGTGACTTTGTAAAAGGAATATTTTTATTAATGTTAATTCATTAAAGTATGAATGCTAAATTTGTTTGAAAATCAATAACATATATTCTCTACAAGGAGCATATATGTCAAGCCTAAGCAGTAATTTGGTAGACTCCACTTTAATGTATCTGTTCTTTGAGATTAAGTTCGGGAAAAACTATCTCAAAGATGTATTAATATAAACATGAGCATAATCCATATGATGTCACTGTTTTGGCTATTACTATTGATTATAAGTAGTTTGTAGAGTTCAGTTCTGTTACAGAACTTGCCAGACATCCCGTATTATACGGGATTTCCCGTATTCAAGACCAAATATAAGTGTCCCGTATTGCCATCGTACGGGACTTTAATAATCCCGTATTTAATATTGTGTAGTACAATGTTTACTTTATCTGTATGTGGCCGCGTGGCCGCACAGTGCTCTATGCGAGGTTAGACAGGGATGCAGTAGATAGCAGTGGCTAACAGTAACAGACACACAACTGTCGCTAAGAAATGTTGTAAATATGACGCTTGTGCGGCAATTTCAATCACAAATTAGTGATTTAAAAAATGTGTATAATATTTTAATTTAAATTACATTACTTTATGAAGCAAATTAAATATATTGACATTGTTTTTGCTGTATAATGGCTTGATATTAATTAGCACGGTATATTGTCCTCATGCCAGTCTCGATCATCACTTTTGACCTAAAAAAAACGGGTGCAGCTAAGTGTCCCTTATCAATGTTCTGAAAATCTGGCAAGTCTAGCCATTTCTGTATCAGATGGTTGTGCCATATTTATTTGCTAATGCTGATTGATCGTATTGGTTTTCTGTGATTTTCTATAAAACGGTCCTTAAAATTTTGCTGGCAATCGTCACAAAAATTTTCAGAAGTACGAACTCATTCAAATCCTTCACCTCTTCATGTGATAGGTTTTGTGATCCTTTAAACAATTGACATTAGCAACAAAACCGGTTACCCATTGTTCTCTACAAATTTTTGTGTAGAGTAGAGCGTGATAACTAAAACAGTCTGATACAGAGTTAAAATCATCGCCGTTTCTTAAAAAAAAAAAAAAAAAAAAAAAAAAAAAAAAATATATATATATATATATATATATATATATATATATATATATATATATATATATATACTGCGTTGCTTGTTGAACTGCATTGTCCCGTTATACGTATTATTTATCTAGTAACAAAATACTTTGTGAAAAATAATAAAAAACCTCACAAAGAGAATATTTTGCAAATGTGTTTTTAGTTTCCGCTAGTGTGCTTGGTATGATATTGCGTTCGTGTGTCACGTTTAAAGAAACTTGTTGTTTCCATCATTTACTTGATGATTCGTCCCATTGCTTTTCTCACTGCAATTTAATTAATTTACTATGCATGTGTTTCCAAGTAATTAATAATTTTTCTCAAAATAGAGCTTCCGTTGTGTAGTGCGAATGAGTCAGCAAAATTAAGATTTAAACGAACGAAAGTTAAACAATAACCGCGTAATATTAAATTTTTATTACCAGTTACTGTGAAATTCCTAATTGGTAAACATTAATTGAATTTTTTTTGGAGGTGAATGCCACTCTACATCTAATGCCGAATTTCATGTTATCAACACTCAAGTTTACATTTATCGCAAAATTATTCTTAGTGAAAACGTTATAGGTGTCAGTGCAGGCTACGAAATTTTTTTTTATCGAAATTGTTACCTACATCACTCTGAGTTAAAAAGTTTGAGCCCATCACAAATCATGTAATAACGAAACCTTTAACGTTACAACTAATATTGCTTAAAATAAGACCAGTTTTTCAAGAGTTTCCGCAGCGATTACTACTTGTTCGTAATTTGTTAACTCTGGATTTACAACTGTTTTAATACTTAAGGATACATAAAAAAATATTATATATTAAGATTTTTTGAGAATTATATATTACAATCTCAGAATCTGCTGCTGCGGTGCCAATGTCGAAATATAAAGTGAAAAACAAAATTATATATATATATATATATATATATATATATATATATATATATATATATATATATATATATATATATATATATATACAGACACACACACACACAACTAGCTGGCCAGCTGCGGCTTTGCCCGCGTGAAATTATGTAATGTAAACAGTAACTCTGGGTAAAATATGTGATGAATGCATTTAACAGCTAGCGTACTCAATAACAGTGAACTATAATTTGTCTTAGCTTAGTGTAGAGAGCGCGCGCAATATGCTCGTATGATATCATAGTAATTCCCATCGCAAAGTCTTACACGGGATACGATCCCGTAACCCGACCCCTTCCACACCACTCCCCCACACCACAAAATTTATACAATACCTTTGTGAAGGCTTAAAGGCAGGCCGTGATAATTCTTTCGTATGTACAGGCTACAGTCCAAAGAAATTTTATTTATGAGTAGGTTGGCAAAAAGAAACAACCGTTGGATTATTTCTCCGTGATCTTTTTCTTTTTTTCGGGAGACTGTAACATTTAACTGCTTTTCACATACATAATTTTCGAATTTCATAAAATCCTGAATTTGATTAGTAGATATTTACATAAGCTTCATTCTTATAAATAAATCATCTCGATATCTAAACGGGCATACGCGGTACTGATCATTGTTTGAAAACACATTAACTTATTTTATCAGCTTTCAAGGATGAATTTCAAAAAATCCTGAAATTCTTTTTTTTTTTTTTTTTCACGTTAGATTTATTTTAAAGCAAAAACCATTTCAATATTTCAACTGGTTTAGGAGATAATTGGTATTAATTAAAACACGTTTTTATTATTTTTAGAGCCTTCATGTATGAATTTCGAAAAATTCTAAAAATACTTTTTAGATATTTACTTAAGCATAATTTTTAAGGAAAAAATTCATTACTGCCTGAAGTGGTTTAGGAGAAATCACGGATTAATGAAATACACATTTTACGGCTTTTAACCCCATTAATTTTCGAATTTCGCAGAATCGAAAAATTTACCAACATGCATTTCTTTGGGCAATATTATGAAGTAAAAAAAAATATAACTTTCTCGGTTACTGAGATATCAGGGATTCTTTGAAAACACGTTTCACCCTTTTTCACCCCCTTAGTTATAAAATTTCAGAAAATCCATTCTTAGCGGGTGCCTACGGGCCAAAGGGAAGCTTCCCTCAAAATTTCATGGTTCTAGGTCCAGCGGTTTGGGCTGTGCGTTGATGAGTGAGTGAGTGAGTGAGTGTGTCAGGACACTTCATCTTAATATATAAAATGAAGTGTCCTGACACACACGTTCACTCACTCACTAGTTTCATATATTAAGATAGCAGACTCCCGTGGCTTTGCACACGAGTATTATTCATAACTGATAATATTTACATTAGTTGAAATAACCTCTTTGTACACCAGATTGGTACTCCAGCCATCAAGTGTTAGAATGACAAACCTGCAAGCTGAGCTAACTCTGCAGCAGAATAAGTAGCTATAGCTGTCCACGCGAAAAGCTGTGTTAAGTTTGACCCTATCACTAACAGCGACTTCGCCTGGGCCTTATTTATAGCACTGCAAAGTTAACGTGGTGGGGTAGTTATATGTTCTAAAATGTAAGAGATTAATCGAATGAAAAACGTCTGGTTTACCATGTGCATAACCATTGGTGACGGTGTCCTCTATTACATATTTTCAAACTATTCACGTACAGTGAGAAAGTTTTGGTGGGAAAAGGTTACGCGGAAACGTATTTGGTGCCCCAACCTTGAGATTTGTGAGATTATATTTATGAGCTGATGTTGTCGAGGAACCTAAAGTGAACTGCATAACCGACTTAACCCATTTTAAACGACTACATGCTAATTGCACTAATTTGATATGCCTTGCAGTTTTTGTGTGTCAGAATTGAACGTTCGTAAGCAGCTTTTAACGGAATTCGAGCCCAGAACCTCCTGGAATGTAGACCTGAGCTACAAACAACTGCGTAACGTCGAAATAATTCGTGAAAACAAATCTAATCTCTATATATAAAAGAGAAAGTACCCTGACTGTCTGACTGACTAACTGACTGACTGACATACCAAACTAGGGCCCGAACCACTGAACCCAGAAACCTCTCAATTAATTAAAAACTAATTTAACTTAAAAAATAAAATATTCATGTCCTGGGTTCATAGAGATTGTACAATACAACGTCTCGATATGTTTCTGTAGCGTGAACTCCTGTATAATTCATTTCTCGCTGGTCGCACTTGCTTTGCGGATCGTCTGCCTTTGAAGTTCACAATATTAGTTTTATTCTTAACAATCAAGTTATCTCATAAAGTAAAAAATATCTCTGACGCGAACAACACATCAATATCTCTACTGGTTAGATATATATTATGGGTTGATGGAAAACAAATTTTGCGCTTTTTCACTCTTTTGGAGGTCGAATTTACGAAATACTTTAATTTCACATACTAGACATTTGTATAAGTACCCAATTGAAGTGCAAATCACGACGCTAGCCCGTTCAGTCGAATCACAATCGATCATATATTTAAATAAACACATGCCCCTGCGCAGTACTGAGAATTCGAATTTCGAAAATCTAAAAAACATTTTACGATTCTTTTTGTAATCATCATCCTGAAACAAAAGTTAACTGTATATCTAGACGGGTTCGATAGGTATCGAGGATTTATCTAAATAACATTACATGTCTTTTCACCACCTAAGAGATAGAATTTCGAAAAATACTTAAATCACATTTTAGAATACTTTACTGACGTCTCTTGAACGTGAAAAACATGACAATAACCCACTGGGTTCAAGATATATCGACGATTTATTGAAAACACTTTTCACCACTTTTCACCCCTTTTCATCTCCTTAGGTGGTGAATTTCGAAAATTCCTGAAATTGCTTTTCAGGTATTTGAGTAAGCATCAATCTTAAACAAAAATCACGTCGCTATAAAAAAATCAATAGAATCGATATATATATATATATATATATATATATATATATATATATATAGATATTGTGAATCGAAAACACATTTTACCCTTTCTTTAACCACTTTAGGGCTGAATTCGGATAATTTGTTTTATTGGTACTTGGGATATTTACAAAAGCATCAATTTAAAGCAAAGGGCACTTCGATATCTCGATTGGTCCGATAGATATGGAGGGATAATCGAAGACACATTTCACGTATGTATTTTCACCCCCTTAGTTAAACCGTTTCGAAACGTCTTGGAGTCCTGTCATGGAAGTTTTACACGTAACCGATTTAAGTAAAAATCACCACGATAGCCAACTGTGTTTCTAAGATATAGACGATTCATAAAAAACACATTTTGCCCCTTTTTACTGCTTACGGGCCGAATTAAAAAAAAACCCTAAAACTACTTTTTGGCTATATACGTAAACTACATTTTGAAGTGAATATCAACTTTTATCACGAAGGATTCAATATATATCGATAGTTAATCGGAAACCCTTTTAAAGGCTTTTCACTCCCTTATATGTTGAATTTTGAAAAATCCTAAAATTTTCTAATATCCATTTTTATGAGTATTCTATTAAAGTAAAAATCACGATGATAGACCTTCGGGATCGAGCTCTATCAACGTTCCATTGGAAAGACATTTCACCCTTTTTCACCCCCTTAATTATCGAATTTCGAAAAATTCATTCTTAGTGGGTGCCTACGAGGCAAGGGGAAGCTTTCCTCTAAATTTCTTGGTTCTAGGTCTAGCAGTTTGCGCTGTGCGTTGATGAGTGAGTGTGTCAAGACACTTCATTTTATACATTAAGATAATTTTCCTTCTAATATATTATGTTATGTTTTTTTTATTGGTGAACAGGTATTTAAAAGAAAACGAAGTGAATTGAGGATATTTCGGTTATTGCTTAGCATCGAGATTTTTATCGCTTGTGAGAGGTGATATGAGGTGAAAGTGAAGCAGCACAGGAACAAAACCGCAGTGGAAACGGGGGTTCCCCGAGAAAACCCGCCGACCAACAGTATTATCCAGCACGATTCCCATCACGTGTAAATACAGGTCGGCCCGGTCAGGAATCGAGCTCGTATCACTGTGAGGGGAAGCAAGCACTCTAACCACTGTGTCACCTACAAAGAAAATGAATTGTAATAATGATACTGCAAGTCTAGGTACTTATAGTGAAGTGCTACAAAACTGCAGTCAGGAGTTTTTAACCTCTCAAAATTCTTACATCGAAAAACTTAAGGATAAATACATATAATATTTTAACGAAAGATCAGTGTTACTCAAAATGAGAGCATTTTATTCGGTCGTCACTTTTTTAGCTACACGTCGTAATGGTTTACAGACAAAAATATGTATTTGATGTCTGCAATACGAATTTAATTTTTTTTGCAGTAAATGATACAGTGTAGCTTATCAACACGGAGTGTAATTTTAATATCTCTGGTTTAATGGGTTTTGAAGTGTGGTTTATTTAAAACCAGCAAATTTAGTAAAACTTTGTGACGGAACAATATAACAAAATTTTTGGTAAGATATTATTTCCAACCAAAACTTCACAAATTTTGTGAAATATTCTTAGGTTCGCATACATACTTCTCGTTAATACTTGTGAATTGTTGGGTAAAATACGTATGCAAAGACAAAGAACAATTTTTTTTTCAGAGACATTACAATAAATTTTTGTAATTGGGTTTCAGAACTTTACTGGCGTACGGTTCGAATATAAATTCCTTGACATCCTCTTTCCTTGAATAGTAACCGACCACAACGCCGTCAAGCACCACTTGAGAAGAGCGAGTTCCGCTGTGACCATAAACGAGTGGAACTGCACGACATGCCAACAAGATATTCCACTATATCCACGGCCATGTCATACCACAGTCCATGTGTACGCCGCGGGGTAACAGAGCGGAGTTATGTCACTCATTACTCAGCACGTCAAAGCACCACCACTTGACTACGCCCGAAAGAGAGCCATATATTCTATTATCTTCTTTTTTCCCCTAACCCTTCTCTCGTTGTATTGCGCTCTATGGCACGCAATCTCGAATAGCAGTATGACGAATCGCTACTCTCCAACGTACATAACGGTGGATGGACGTAAACTGCCCAGCCAGCAATTTCATCCTTTGAAGTCTAGCAGTACTTGCTTTGAGAGGATCTGCTACGTTCGTGTGTGGGCGTAGTAGGCGTGTTTCGATAGAAGTACTTTGATTTGTGTGCGAGCAGAGTAAAAAAAAATAAACTGTAATTGACACAAATCAATGCAAATTTTTATACCAATACGATCTGTCAAGTAATGCTAACTTATTACTGGTCTTTGTATGAAATTTAACGGGTTTGTGGACAAACAGAATGTCGTTTGTGTATAGTATACTATACGTTACCTCTAGTCGATTTTATTTGCGGAAGTCACATTAATTTTCGAGATTCCAAGTGAAAATGTTCCACACGTTATTGATGTGTGTGTAATTTCCAGAACTTAAGTTTATGTTCGGGTAGATGTCATACGTCCAGGGGCGTCATTTGGGGCTACAGGGGGGGGGGGGGCAAATGTCCCCTCCCCTGGGTTTAGAATTTCATGTGTAAAAATATGTTTTTTGTATTTTTACATTTAAATAATGCTAACTTAAGCACATAAAACTGAAGTTTTATTATTAAAGCATCAAATTTATACATGCTTAATTAATAAAAAAGGTGCAACAAGGCCACTGTCGCCGGAAAACAAAATCTTGCCCCTCCCCCCCCCCCTAGAAAAACCTGAAATGACGCCGCTGAATACGTCATCTATAGCCCTTCTGGTATAAGTTGAACATTAAAGGCTATGTGAAACCAGCCTCTGCTTGATAATACAAACTAATCAGCAGCATTGAAACAGTCTAAAGGAATTAGAGTAAATGCCAGGTGCGTTGCTTTAAATACCTCAAGTACTGTAGTAGTAAATTAATTTGACGCTGAAGAGCACCCAACACTACATAACTAGAGACACTGGAAAATCGCGAAAATATTTAACAAAGTCTCCAATAAACTGTAGTATCTCAATCGTGACACGTGCGAACAGTTTTCTGGCAAATCACACACGTTCTGTGTTAAAACTGTACAGTTCTAATTGGGTCTGTTGGAGAGGGACACGGTGCTTCATATAAACTATGCCTTTATACGTGGAAAACCTTCAGTGTTATACATAGTATGTTGGAGCCTAGCAAACAATCAACTTTTCCCGCGATTTACCAGTGTCTCTATACATAACCATTCAGGTGGCTGTCTGGGTGGACATATTTTGCGCGTTCCAGGCTTAGAAGTGCGTTTCACGTCTCATGCTGGCCTTTAAGGTTATGTCTTTTAGTTTCTACTTTTTTTGCGATAATTTTTTTAAGCTCTAACGAGAGCACATATCAAAAGTCTGTTTGGCAGTTTTGTTTTAAATTATTTTTGCCTAGGCACCTAATTTTTTTAAAGTAAGAAATTATTCAGTTTCGTCTATAAAGCCAATTAACCAGAAATTCGTTAGTTACATAATTAGCTTAAACCATAATATTTACTGCCTTGAAAAATAATCAGCAACATGGAGAAGACAATTTCAAACGAAACTACCAAACATATGTTTGATATCATCTCTCGTTTAGGCATAAAAAATTAATATCGCTAACAAAAGTAGAAATTAGAGATAGAGACATGAACTTTTCGCGAAAAGAAATTTGCCTCACTTTGTGTCAGTGACTTGTGTGCACGTCTGCAGACTTGCTTCACGGTCAGAGATTGGATGTTTTGACATTCGTGTGTCGTGGGGTTTACACGCAAATCACAGACGTGTGGTGTTACAGAAACCTTATTGTGATTGGTACAGTCAAATGAGAAACGTCACAGTTCAAAGGCACGCTGCCAATATCTATGAAGCAGAACTGCAGACATGCACATAAGGTACTGAAACAAAGTGGGGCAAAATTCTTTTCGCGAAAAGTTCATGTCTCTAATTAGAGAGCATGGCCACGCAAGTCATTTTACTGACGTGTGGTGTTTTCGTCGACAGCGCGTCTCTATGAGACTTTCAGGGGTGACCATATCATTTTATGGAGTATTACTAAAGATAAAGGTGTATTGTACCCGCCTATATGTTTTAAATTTGAGCCTTTTTCGGCCACTAAAAAATATGCTTTAATGGCGAACTTGAAACTGGTACACACACGTGAAACGTTCTTTAAATCCTATTGCCAAGCATACATCATTCATGTGCGATGAGTAGGGACCCTGTTTTTTCGCGAAAACAATTTGGCCCCAGTCTGCTTCAGTGTATTACGTGCACATCTGTAATAATTCTGCTTCATGGTTATTGGCAGCGTGTCTGCGTGAAGAACCGTATCTCATTTCACTGAGCCAATTACAAAAAATTTCCTACAACACCACACGTTGTGTGACTTGCCGGTAGATTCCCAAGGCTCGTGACAGTTAAAATATCCTATCGCTGACTACAAAACAGAACTGCAGATGTGCACGTAAGGCACGGAAATAAAGAAAGGGTAGGCAAAATTCTTTTCGCGAAAAACAAGGGTCGCTAGCGATGAGCAGTTTTCGAATAATTTTTAACTGCCGAAGCTCTCTGCACACCGCTCGGCTGCCTTGGCAGACGGCCATCTTGAATTGTTTTGCTTTAGGGAGCAAGTCTGTTGCAAGGCGTACATCTTAAGAAAACGATGTGTTTAAAAGTTAGCCTCTCCTTCACATTCAGTGCAGGAAAGCAAGCCTTCAACGAGTCTCTTATTTTCACGACCTGTTTGCTTGTAGATGAACAAAAAATGAGTTTTAAACGCCATTTCAACCTCTTTACCGTACATCCCAAGGGGTGGATATTACGTGGGCCGTGGCGGCCGAGTGATTAGACCACTCGCCTCCCAAGAAGGCGAATGTGGTTCGATCCTAGGCGGGGTCAGTCACGGATTTTAGGCCTGTGGGAAACATGTCGGACGTTGCCGGCGAGTTTTCTCGGGGTGTTCCCGTTTCGCCCGCCCTTGCATCTCGTCGCTTCTCCAACTGTAGGTTCTTATTTCATGTCGTTGTCCTTCTGCTTCTGGTCCACCAAGTTGGTGGATGGCAATGTGCTGCTACCCCATTCCGTATTCAGAAGCGTGGTGTGAATCGGTGCAAGGAGGGTATTCGTAGCGTCCTGCGGTCCCCTGCGTTTGATCGCGATTAAATACAAACATATGCTTATGGATAGCGGTTATGGTATACCGCGTATACTTTTTGTGTCAATATACTCTTGAAAACGCTGTAGTTTCTCGCCACATGCATGATTGGACGATAGATGTCTGACACTTCGTAGTTGTCCGCAGACCAACAATAGGCATCAAATATTACAGTAGTTGGATTCCTATTCGTTCTGTCAGTCAGTTATAGTAACAACTCCACGTGTGGGAAAACCAGTGAGCTTTTGATAAGCTGAACAGGCGTTCAAACCCAGCAAACAGTAAAAGTTTCCCGCGTTAAACCGTCATCTTTACTTACGGGGTGGATAGGCTTATATCACTTTAAAGCCTGTGTGTGTATAAGTCTATGTTTGCGTGCGGGTCCGCAAAAACTTTCGATGTCCTCAACCTTAACGGAATTCATTCGAACTCGTTACACACGCCATGCTATAACAAGGGAACTGTTGGACCGAATCATACCCAACTTAGTATTTAAACAATGTAAATTTTCAGCACCGGCGTTGAAGGGTATATGTATTTTAAGACTACCATTTCGGGAGACGTCTGCCTGCTCCATATCGACGCCCAGGTCATTTCGCCACCAGGATGCACCAGGACGCCCAGATCCGACGACGTATCTATCGTCGTAGCCGTGAAATCAACATCAGCAACATTTTTAAGGTGGAACTGTTGACCTAACAATGCAGTGGCAATTTTAACTAAAGATATTGTAGGTTTATAATGTAACTTAATACTTCCATGATTAACGTAACATGTAAATACAAATGTAATGTATCAAAATCCTAAGTAAATAAATTTCTAACACCAACAAACGCGTATTTATGGAATGTCAGCCCTTAATACGTAACGACTTTATAATTTTAGTTTATCTGAGTGACATAAATTTCAACTTAATCTGGTGTACAACGTGCACATTCGTACTACTAGTTACTTATTGTTTTCGTTTAAAGAAATATTAATAATGATAAGCACAACGTGCTAAATCTTACACTTTCTGAAGATGGAAAAAAAATTTGACTTACTTTTAAAAAAATATTCTATTAAGTACGATGTTTTTATCTGAATACAGGGTTTTTTAATGTTGACAAAATAATATTGTTATGCAATGCAGCTGATATTTATAACATTGCAGTATTAGTTAGACTTAAAAAGTTAGTAGTTCTTATGCACTGTATACCTACCATATTCGAAAATCGTAAGAAAATTGTTCGTGCATGTATTCACTTCAACTTCTACCACAAGCCAGAGTACAGCAGCGAATACGGAACAAATCACAGACCGCATGTAGAAGAGACTAAATGCCCTCTGAACGGATCGAAGCACTAAAAAACGAATATTTAATTAGGCCTGAGTGAATTTTAAAAAAGCACAAAATATCAGTCCCGCCAGGCCACAGGTACAAACAGATCTTAAATCCGCGTGGTTTTAAAGGCGAGCGGAATCACATATCTGTATAGACACTGGAAAATCGCGGGAATAGTCCACTATTTGCTAGGTTCCAACATGCTGTATATAACACTGAATGTTTTGTATCTATATTGGCTATGGTTTATTTGAAGCATTGTTTCTCTCTTCAACAGGCCCAGTTAGAACTGCACAGCTTGAACACACAGCGTGTGTGATTCGCCACAAAACTGTTCGCACGTGTCACGGTTACTATACTATAGTTTATTGGAGACTATGCTAAACATTTTCTGGATAAAAAGAGATATTCGCGTTTGATAAAAACTATTTAAAAATATTGTTCTTATAGCTTGGCACGTAAACATCCAAGAATTTCTATTTGCATGAAGAATAACATGCGTTAATGAGTCCTGTCTGGAGAGCTAAGCTTGCAATAATTTTATACGTTAACTAGCAAATGCGTATTTCTTGCTACTCGAAACATCAGCATTTTTTAGCCGCACTTTAGCATGTAGCCACAAATACCGTTGAACTATTATTCAACCAGATTACAAACCTCTTATGATCATCAGTACGCAGCATTTTAGTTTACGTATTGGTACGGATTACTAATCTATCACACACTTTCCAATGAATTTATAGTTTAGTTACCATATGTTCAAGTCATTGTTTACATCTTAACTTTATAAACTTTTTCTTCGGTTTAGAATTCCGTAATATCGATTAATAAAAAAACTCGAATTTACTATAAAATACTAAGTAAATAATTATATGATGAATAAATCTCTAAAATAGCATCAAATGCTGATATTCTATATTTTTAAAACAGGAAACATGTATGATATATATTTACTAAAGTTTATATTTACTATGAAATAGTTGTTTGCTTATGTCAAGTTCAAATCATTTGAGCGTGAAGAAAATTTTATGTAGCTGCACCATTTTCTTAGTAGTGTATTCCATAATATACAAATCCATGCACATACATGTTGAGAATACACGAGATAAAACAATGGCTTCCTTATACTTCATCGAGGAAATTCACTTTAGTAGTGAATTATAAAACGTTATGCGATGATTAGAGGTACGTCAATTTTGCGAATTCATCTGGCAGCAGCCTAGATTGCTCAGTCCTGTACACGCTCTGGATATAGCCGCCGATTATTTATTGGCATACAACATTAAAAGTGATAGCTCTATGAATCATTTCCTTATTTACTACTGGCTTGCAGTAGTCAAATGCGTTTCGTGACAGCCGCCAGATAATCACACACGTGATTATGAAGTATATATTTTTGGCGTTCAACCTGACCTGGAATGTATTTGCGAAATTGACGTACCTCTAGTGATGATACATCATTTTAAAAAATGTAAGATATTTACAGAAAATTTAAGCAGGTCTACACATACATTTTCCCAGCTCCACAAACTGAGATTTGCACGTGTCCCGTATTGAGTATAAGTGAGGCACTCATTAATTGACTCCAAAGTGTAAATAGTAGTTATTTCAAATCTATATTTTCTAAAGTAATTAATTTGAGTATTGCAACACTTCAACCCTGCCTATGCCCCATAATGGCTCGGCAGTGAAATAATTGTAATATATCCATAAAAGAAACTGAGAACCTGCATAGTTGCAAACGGTAAATGTAATAGAATCTCTGGGCATAAAAGAAATAGGGAACCGCATAAGGAATAATTCTGAAGCATACTATTATATTTAACTACAGATACCACGGCAACATTAGCAATAAGCGAGTAGTGTAAATTTAGAAGATATTTTTACTTTAAAAATAAATCAATGGAATAACATGTGTCTGCAGTTAAACAAAAAAAAAATATTACGGTTTACATGAAATATTAATTAAAACACTGGCCGGACTGCCAAAAAAATACTCAATGAAAAAATGAAGCATTCTCTTATTAAATTACGTAGTTAGCTAACGAAAATAATATAAATAAATAAACACTCATTAGTAACTCTAGCACTCATCATAGAACACATTTATCACAGTATGATCACACTTATTTTACACATTACACAGCAAGATAGACCTAATAAAAACCACTTTCATAATTCTCAGGACCACTCTGCACCGAAAAAATTCGGAACTTTATAATTGTACCAAATACTGTTCAACTCTTACACATTACATTAATAGTAATTTCCCACAAATAAAATATTTTTCTGTTCCCTAGTAGCCGACGTCAAAGTAGTTATTTGATCATTTTCGCTGCTTACCCAACGCAAAAACTATTTCAACGATAGTAATGAAGTAATTTTGAGTGAAAGTAATGTACGGAGCTACAGAATGACACCATTGTTATTTCACGTAAAAATAATTGCAAAATGTACTGGTGTTCAAAGATATACAAAAGTTTGGGACATTAAAGAATTTTTTTAAAACATAAAACATTTTCCGTGAAATTACGAAGGTGTAATTCTGTAGCCTAATAAATTTACTTTCACTCTGAATTATTTCATTAATATCGTTTGAATAACTTTAACTTTGTGTAAGTAAGTAAATCGTCAAAAAATATTTTGACTTCAGCTTGTACGAAAACTATGTAACTGAAAATTATGTTCCTATTTGTGGGTAATTGCTAGTCATACATAACGTATAGTACCCGTAATAGGCAATTGTTTTGAAACTAAACATACAAAATAATTTTCGCTGAAACGAGGAAGAATTTGACTAACATTATTAAAATAAAATTTAATTTTACGTTCTTACGGCTACATTTAGGATGTAAGAGTTGGACAGTGCTTGATACAATTGTAATATTACCAACATTTCATGCAGTTTTCTGAAGTTAAGTTTTATGCATGTAGCTCTCCACCTCACAATCTCATAAACACGCGTCTTTCAGTTTGAATATAATTAGCAAGTTTTATGCTATAACCTCATTAAATGTTTGCTATTTCGGTACTTATATTAGTAGAGCCACGATTAGATGGCGAAAGTATATTAGCATCAATTGGTTTCAATGCCTTCTGTACACATTTGCAGTTCTGCCTCATGTTCACCGATTTGATTTTCTAACTTTCCCTTGTCTTAGTGTTCTACTGGCAAATCACATACGTATTACATCAAAAAATTCTTATTATGATTGGTTTATTCAAATGAGAGACGTTTCTGAACAAAGACATGGTGCCAACAACCATGAAGCTGTGTTGCCGATGTGCACGTAAGGCATTGAAACAAAGCGGTGCAAAGAATTTTTTCGCAACAAAATCGTGGCTATATTTATTACTAATAGCAATGTAAGAAAATTAAATTATATCCTCATGTAAATTGTTACAATCTTCTTGCTTACTAAATTTTAAGCGTTGCTGGCTTCTTTATGAATTATAGTCGTAGTAATGTATAAAATTTAGCACGAGTCTAATACTTGTGACTGTTATTGGCAGCACGTGTCTATCACTGATTCTTGACATATTCACGAATCAAAATAATTATATTGGCTCGTGGTACATCGATGTAAAATCTGCTTACAATGTATGGTACTTAAGAAATATGTTACGGTATAAATCAATATGTTTCGTTATAAGAGTCCTAGCACAAATTCATTTTTAACTTTTGGGCTAACTGTTGGCCTAAATCTGGTATAGCATTACAATTTTTTTAAAGGAAAACTTACAAACCAACAATGTTTATAAATGTTGTATGCCCTCTTTTGTGTCTCAAGCGTTGGTTTTTAAAAAGGGTACTGTAATAATAATATACTGGACAGGACATTAAGTAACTCAAGTAATACAAATTAATAAATCACTACGAAATGCCGAAAATTTCGGTTTGTCTGTCCAAATTACACACACACACACACACACACACACACACACACACACACACACACACACACACATATATATATATATATATATATATATATATATATATTCGTAATTTTATCGCCAACGAAAAAATTCAGATCTTTAATAGTTTTATGGGAATGCCGTTCTATTTTTAAGACGGAAAAAGTTGCAAAAAAACTGCGTGGAACACACGCTTTCCTGACATAACTCTGTTGAAAATTAGTATGTATTTGTTTGTCATGCACGTTCCATCACCGAAAATATAGTTTTTATTTTAAATGAGGGAACAGACACTTTGTCTTAAATTTTATGATTAATAAGCAAGTCTCGCTTCTTCAGTCTAAACTAACCAGGTGGTTAATGCCAGTGCACCAATCAGTTTAGCACAAGTATGAACTGTAAAACAGCAACTGCAGCGGTTCAAATTTTGTGAGAAGATAAATAAACAAATACAGAAGTAAAACCGGCATTTTAATAATTTGTGGGACGAAGTTCATAATCACACCGTGATAAAAGACAACAATGCCAGCGTATGTGGCTGCACAGTTAGGTATTAAATTCATTTTTATTTCTTGGACCGTGAGAGTAAATTTGTTATATGAAACAAACGGATACTCATGCGCAAAATTTTTAAACCTCAATCGTGATGTTTTCAGGTAGCAAAACTAGTGGTCTTACGCTTTTAAAATATATATGTTATTTGAAAGTTGTCAAAACATACAAAACGAAAATGACTTAACAGAAAGCAGAAGTAGGAAATAATAGTTTCGAGCAGCAACATACACGTGGTACTAACCGCTCTAGCCGCTAGATTCTAGACTTTTTTTTCGGAGTTCTCTTCCACTGTGCAAGCGAATAGCTGCGTGGTAACTGTTGTCTAGTGTAATTACTTTTGTGGCACGGCACAGACCAACACTGGCGGGTCGTTACCACACCTACCTCACCCCTTTCCTCTTGTTCCTACCATCATCCGATTGATATCAACGACGGGAATTTCAGAATTCAAAGCTTTTGCTCTGCTTCGCTGGAATTCGTTGGCGATGTCCCAGAATGATAGTGGGGACATTGCAACACGAAAGATAACAACACTGAAGGTTCAAATCTCGGCCATAGTGCAAGTATGAATTTATTTTAATATTTTCTATTCGTACAACGGGGTTTTTAGGTGACTTTCTTTACCATAAATAACACCTGCAGGAAACATTTTTTATGCTCACGTGTAGCAAAGTAGCGGAAATACCGAGTTTACATTCAATATATTTTTTATTTACTATTGTACTTTAATATGCAAGATTTAGTAAAAAAATCTAAAGCTGCCTGAATACTGGTCGATAAGTTACGTTAAGTCTCACAATATTGTTAAATAAATGTTCGTGAGTAAAAACGATGAAAATTATTTAATCAGTTGGGTGGATTTTGTACTATGCATGTACAAAACTGCAGAGGTATATTACAAAATATTTTAAATAAATTCAAATTCAGAAGGTATTTTTTGAGTTAAAAAATACTAATCAAAGGTAAACACAATCACTCGTGAAGAGGAAATCTACCTATAATATGAATGCTAAAAATTTATTGCTCAAAATATACTAAAACTGAAGAACTTTAGGTGCATGCCTACCAAAAACTGTTACCTCCTCAAATTATTTGACTGTTATATTATTTACTTTTGAAAGTTTTAATGCATCCTATTTCACGTAGCCTGCTTATGAAGTAGGCTAATATTTACTGTGATATTATAAACATATTATTCGTATAATATTTAATACAGTATTTAAACTATATATGTAAATAGCCTATCATTCGACACACAAACAAGGTCGGGGCATTACTCGGAAAGGCCAGGAAAATTGAGATCGGGGATCATACAGCGTGGAAATTAATAGGTTAAGGAATTGCATACAAATACGACGGAGCACGAGCGTTCTCGCGCGTTTTGCAGTCCACGAACACAATGCATCTTGGAGTAATGGCCCACAATTATGTGTTATGGCGATGGGTTAGATCTCTGCATTTGTGATCCTTGTAACACTTCGAAGATGGTCTCGATAGCAATAAAGCTAGGCGAACATAACCAGCAAACTAGGGAGAATGTTCCTTCAAAGATAATTTGGAGGCTATGGGTGTATTTTACGTCACATCCTGCTGGCAGTCAGGATTAGCGTTAGGTACGATAGAGAGCAGTACGTCTAAGTAAATTTAGTCATTACGTACACAAACCACACAACCTAGTAGGCGTTAAGAAACTTTGTTTTGTATGTGCTGAATACACTATTAACTTTTAAGAACCTAGTGCCAGCAAGTTCATGCTTCTCTTACACGTCCGGCTAGAAGTTTTCTCATGATTTATTAATGTTAGTTATTAATTTATATTCTGAGTAACTGCAGTGGTAAAGTGAGCGTTTCCAGAGACAGTTTCAACTGTCAAATTTAGCATGGATAAACTCCAGGGACTTCTTTAGACAATAATAATGTATTAATATTTAACTGTACAATGCCACCACAAAAATGTAGTCGCTACATAATTTATGTTCAGACGAGTCACCGACAGGAAGACTACACGTCATCTGAGCGTATATTGTGCGTAGATGCGATGAAGCGGATAGTGACACATAAAGAATCGACCTTAGTGGATGCCCTGGTCGCGCAATTGGGCGCACATAGACAAACGTGACAACCTATTTCTTTCTCATTTAACGATCGTGGTTTTTAAATCGCATCAGTTCACGACCCGTATGTGTCTGTGACGTCTTGTCAAAAGAACTTCTATAAATTATATACACGCATGCTGACGCTGACATAGGAGTGGTTGGGCTAAGGCATGTCAGTCAAAATGTGTTCTCATGGGACGGGTATTTTCGATATGGACCCAGGAAAAAATACAAATGAATGTCATAACTACAGTAATAACGGTAATTAAGTAAATACGAAAAATAATATATGCCTGGTTATTATTACTCAACATATTGCAGTAAAAATTTCGAACCAAGAACATTATAAAATCACGCATGAGCTTCAAAATTATATTCATCTAGTATTAACATGTCTCGAGTTCTTATCTAATTGGATATATTGGCCCGGTAAACGTCTGCTATCGGTACATCTCACAAGATATTGAAAATAATAAATTCTGGGATACAAATATCATATGCGGACTATTTCAGGGACTTATACAAACTACTACAAACATTTCCCTTAAATTGGTTGCGCGCAAGACAATTGGTACGTTACATGAGCATGTGTTGGACAAAATTCTTCTTGTATGAATGCAATTACTTTCACTGGTGAGTTGATAGAACATGCAATGGACGATTTGAATTCTAAAACATGCTAACTAAAAAAAACAACACTGAAAATTTTACGAGTACCTACTCATTACCCATTCACAAGCGCATCAGTTTATTTCACGTATTCATACCAACTCCATGATAAATCTGTAAAATTGCCGTTTTATAACATCCGAGTTAACGTTGTTATATCAATGGCGTTAAAACATAGGTTTGCATGACTGAAAATCGATATGTTGGATACAGAAAGCATTATTTAAAGTAGATTACTGTCAAATCAACACGTGACAGCAATTATTTTATCGATTAATTTTAACGTTATTCATGGTTTAGTTTAGCTAAAAGAGGGCGTGGTACACAATTCAACCCTTAAAGCATTAATCTATAATTGTAGGTTTCTTGAAACCAATTTGCGAAAATTAAACAATAGCAATCATAGACAATGGTTTTAGCCTACATTTCAAACAAAATTGTTTCCAGTGTTACGAACTTCTGAGGCACAATCTCTGAAGCCGGAACCTCGTGCATTTAACTACGGCGCAAGAGATCACGCGTAACGAACGAGTAATTTTGGATAAACATTTACGTTTACTCATAAAGTTGGCCAATATTATTATCTAGGATTGTCACTGAGTATTTTATCCATATTGGATTCGAAGAAAGCGTTTATTTATCTTTTACGCACTCTAAAGCGCGAATTATACAAAGAAACGTTGATTTACTCTTGAATACATTTTAATGTGTGGATTTTTATAACGACATATCATATAGTTTTTCTTCACGTCTGAAAATCTTAGCCTTTAAGGCAAGCATGTTTTACAAGCCAGTTCATTTTTATCATTTTATTGCGTAATGGGGAACACTTGGAGTTCAGTGGCATTTTGTATCTATATAGTTGTTACAAACCATTCATAATCTGTAAACATATTTGCAATCTGGAAAACAGTTTAACATTGGGACATCGAATTTTAGATAAGTATAACGGTGTTCACCTACGGCAAGGTTCTTGATAGTACTGCAAACCGTTACAAAAATGTTCTCCAACCAATTTTAACGAGTAAGTGCTGGAGATATTCATGGAATATAGAATTAATTCACTTATGATTAAATGTAGTTTTTTAATTAGCTTTAGTATGTATTATTTGACTTTAAACGCGAACAGTAATTTTTATACAATTCTATTTCTATTTAATGTTCACAGTATTCTCAAAATAATCAGGAAAACATCTCTTCACAAAAAAAAATAGGTAACTAGGTTAGAATTTCCAAATTTATAAGTATGACATAAATACTAAATAAGAGATGAACTAATGGAACGCTTCGGTTTCTTGGAGTACTGCGAGGGTTGTCTGGGGTTCAACCCACTTAACTAGAAACTTGCGAAATTCTAATTTAAGTTTAGAATTGTGTAAATTCGTGACTACGTGGGTCATTTTGTAATGTACACTTATGGTTGTTTGGTTTGTTTGTTTGCATAACACTACTCAAAAGGCATATAAAACTATGACGTAATCACGAATTTAGATTTAGTCCCCACGAGTCCCAAACAGGCAATTAGATCTTATTTATGGCTGCGGTATCAGAGGAATTAAAATCTTGACTCATCAGTGAAATTTGCTCAACAGTAGGGCACATCGCTGAGGGAACAGACCACTCATAGGGCAATAGCAGTTCCGCTCTTCGCATCGCAAACATCATGTTGTGTTTGCTCGACCGTCACTAACTGCGCGAGTTTGCACTGGCATCTTTGTTTGCTGCCTGCCAGCACAAACATGGCCGGCCTGATTACCGTGCCAGCAAGCCGCAGGTGGTGGCAAAACTGACTTCTTACTACATGACAGACATCGCGAGTGTACATAGGCATATGTGCCCTTAAACTACTAAAGATGTACCTCGCAAGTTTATCGGGATTCTCTTAGACTCTCAATTATTTGAACTTAGATCTGTAATATCACAGAAATCGTATTATATCCAATTAAATATTTAATTAACTTTGTAAATTAAGTCTCTTCTTACTATGGTATGCCTCGTTTTTAGTTTCGGAAATATTTATCCAATCTTTTATAGTCCAAATACGTACAAATAATTAAAATAAAGTCATGTATTACAAACGCTTATTTTAAAATAAGAGCAGTAAAACCAACTTTCAATAAAAGTGTAACAAAAATGTCATGAGTTTGAGTGAACTAGTCTGGGGTAGGGCCTACTAATAAGGTGAATAATAAATTTAACGTATGTTTTGCAAATTAAAACTCGCTATAGATTTACTGAATGTATTTCTACGAAAATTAAGTGGTGACTGAAAGAACCTTCGTTATTTTCGTCTGACATACCTTATTTACAATCCGAAAACAAGTGTGTGAAGGAGGACAAGTGCATTATCATTTTCAACATAACTACAGGTTACACGGGGTAACTTGCGCACTTATGACGCAGTGTACAAAACGGTAACTAAATAACAAATTTCAAGAAAGCTCTAGTGCGAGGTAACATCGTTTAATAATTTTTGACCAAATGAGAATCTCTTATTTCATTGTTGAGAAACAGAAATAAACAGCCTACTTCATAAACGCTTCTAGTAAGACAGCCCGTTCTGTAAGGAGTTTGATTAAAAAGACGTTTGTAAAACTTTTCATCGCTTAAAAAGCGTAGCAGAAATGTGACTAAGGTATATGTTTGGAAAATATTAGTAAAATTTCGTTTTGAACAGAAGTTACAATATTTTGAATTCTTGGTAATCGTGTGTAATATTGGACTGCGTGCAAGTGCAAATTATTTTTCACTGAGAAGTGAAAAAGTAGGCGAAGTTTTTATTGGTCCAGCCACACGCTTTACGGGAAATTAACCGAATTCATCCTTTACTCAGTACCATTTAAAGGTGTATTTTTTTCGATCATAAAACTATTTTATACCAGACCGCGAGTTAGGAGCGAGTGTCTAATAAGCGATAAATGTTTCAACATTGTAGCTTTTAAAACGTATGTTTAGCTTTGTAAGTTATCTTATCTTATCCGAGGAAATTGTATTGGTTTGAGTGCTGGCACTAAAACAGGTAAATAAATTCACCAGGTATTTTGAAACTGTGTGGTTAAAACTCAAGAGTAGTTTCCATAAACTAGTTGTAATATTAAAATCTTCTCTACATGTATAGGAAAAATGATTATCATTAGTATTATTACTATTACTATTCATACTTTTGGGGTTTTGGTGTGCAATGCGTGTAACACCTTGACGTATCCCCCGTGCAAAGATGTTATAAGGGTGAATATGGAGCATATGTCGCCGGGAGTGCAACCAAACAAACGCTTGACGTGCGGCTATGGCCAATGCGGCCGACTTGTTTACATGCAACCAATAGCGATGTTACTGCCCAAGTTCAGCAAATAGGAAAACATTTTGATCTTTGTGTTGCTTGCTGTATGAAATAATTCCAAGGCCATAAGTAAATACTAAAATTAAAAAATTTGGGAAATATTAATTAGGGGAGTGCGGCTAAAATATAAATTTTCAACTTAACATCAATTAAACAGTATAATACATTCAATTTCCCTAAATATACCAATACGTTGTGTATTTTTTAGGTTAAAGCAGTATGGTGGGCGGTAAATTTCGGCTGACTACCCTCCCCTCTCTTGGCTTTACACCCCTCGCCATTATTCCGACCTTATACTACCCCCGTGTGTGTGACCATATGGCAGGTGGCTTAGGACATAGTCACACAAAACTAAGCACCGTGACGTTAACGTACTTCTGTGCAATCATTCCTGCACGAACTGTAGCGAAGCAATTTTTCACACGCTTTGTACACTTGAGCTTTTGTATTGTAGGTGGCCCAGAGAAATATGTTTATTCTCTTGCTATCAAAAAAACTGATAAAATGTATAGTGAAATATTACACGTTACTTACATATTTTATTTTAATCACTGTCTGACTTTTTCACCTCACGAGTTTTCTTTAATTTGCTACAGTTTTTTTTGTAGCGATATAATTGAGTTTTGAGAATATGACTCAAGCCCCTATAGTCGCCATGAAATGCGTTGTTTACAGAAACCTTTGTTACTTGTTTGATTACTTTTATTTAAAAGTCGCACTCTTTGCAATCCAGTGCAATTATCATTGATGATTTAGTCTTAAACTTAGGATATTGACTTTCATTTTAAAATCAATAGTATGACATTTAAATTAACCGCAATGCGAGTTCAACTTGTCTTGCCATAATTTGGCCCTCAATATACTAGTAAAAAAATCAACTTCTGGTTATCATTATCGTCTTCCAAGGCAAACAATTCTTACTGTACTAGTTTCCCACATAATTATTTTGTACTGTGTTTATCCTTAACTATATTAACTGTTATAGATAAATATCCCCAGATAAATTTTGACTATAGGCAAGTATATTGATTCGCAAAGAAAAAATTAATGGAAACGGGAAATTTGAACTTGAAAATATAATCTGTAGATGCTCAGAGATATGAGGCATGAAAGTCTGTATAACTTATACAGAATACCCATGCATTTAAATTGCCTTATAACTGATTCCAGAATACTTTAACGAAGTAAGTTCATTTGCAGGATAATCTGCTTCGAACTCTTTGATGAGTTTCAGGGCTAAAGGTGAAGGGTAATATTTCTTAGTAGTGGAGTCATTGTAGAACACTGTTAAGATTTTATTTCTGTAATTTGAAGCACCACGAATTTCACTGGTATCATACTAACATGATAACTTATTAATTTAATAAATAAATGGTCGATAATATGCTAACTGTGAAAAGTAATAAAATGCGTCCAATAATACTACATTGATGTACTTTGTGGCCAATATGTTTTAATAGAAGAGCTTAAAACATTTAAAAACTCATATTTTTCATAATTTGTTATGAACCAAAAAAAATCACTGCTATAAGAGTCTATGAAGAAAAGAGAGAAAAAAATCGGATTAATATTCGGAAAATGTTACAGTAACAGGAACGTAGGCACTAAGTCATATATTATTAATGCTTTCATGGACTGTTCAGGTTTTGCATTTGTGACGTTGAGTTATTAAGACGTTATACAAATTACAAAGTTTCACGTCATGTTTCCAGAAGGAAATGTAATGAAACTGTAGGCTAAGGGGCACATATAATACAATAATAGTTCTTGCAAGAAATCTGCGATTCGAAAATAAAATTTCCATCCTTAAGTTGAGAAGAAAATAACTGTAGCGATTATAACAGTTGTCACTCATACAGGCATGTCATAAAATTAGGAACACGACTTAACGGCAAGAATCTGGCTTCGATGCAAATGAAGCAACCAGTTATTTTACGAGCAATGTCTACATTAATACTTTATTACACTATGTACACTGTTCTATCTTCTGGCTGTCGCCTACAAAACGACGTAAGAACTTCCGGCTGCTGTAGTACTGCAAGACGTGACACAGTGAAGTGAAGATAAAAATTATCAAGGTTTCGCAGAAATGTCAGCATTATCAGTATTCGCCGATGACCAAATGTAATCACAATTACATACTGGGGCTTTTTATAATTTTGACATTTTATTGTATGTGCTAACATGATTTTTACAATTTTTCACTAAATTATTAAAAATGTTTTTTTCATTTCTTTTCCTAACCTATACGTTCTTTTACTTAATTAATTTTACAAATGACATTCAAATATGTGACTGAGTTAGCAACTTAAATTAAGGAAAATAAAATTGAAAAAGAAAAAAAGAAAGGAAGGAAGTTAGTAACTTGAAAAAGAAAAATACGGTACGCGTCTGATTATGTTGACGTAACGGAATGTGAAATATAGCTGACAAAGTACTTATGCCTAGGAAATAGAATGTTCTGGTTTCGCAAATGTAATATTCAGCTTGGAAATTAACAAATGTACATTTTGTTGGCCCTGTCAACATTTATGTTCGTGCACTCAGGGCGTTGTAATCACAGCTCGAGAGAGTTATTTTGACAATAATATGGTGGTATAGTGGCCATATTTTGGTAAATTTTATGTAGCTCCATTTATGTTCAAAGAATTGCGATAAAATAATTTTCACAGGAAACCATACATACAGACGAAATGTAAGGAACACATCTGAAAATTTAAAGGTACATTTATCCGATTGAACCGTTCAAGCAAAAACGGTCAGTCTGGCGTTGAGTGCTAACATACGATAGTTATTCACGACGGTCCGAAGTTCGGTTCTCGGCACTTTCCATTAATTTTTTTGTGATTCAGGAGTAAAGTGTACGGACAGCTTGACACTTATTCAGATGTGGTGATGTGGAAACAACATAAGATCAACGATATATTAAGGTTTCAGCAATAAAAACTGCAACTAAACGTTTCTTTCAGTATTTGAGTAACCAAATGTTATTTAAAAAATAAAATGTTGTGAACGTATTCCTAGAGAAAATATGATTTTTCACAATAATGGTCATCACACCCTTAGTTGAAAATATGCGATCTGCCATAAACACGACTTTGACGGAACCAACTATGGCAGCTTGAATTGACAATTCTGGTGAACTATTGTCAAGACGCGCAATTGTAAATGAACGGATGGAACATTCACAATATTTTCTGGCAGGAAACAACGTGTGATGTAGTTTGCATTAAAAAAGAATTACGTTAGGCGAAAATAAAAACGTAAATAGACGTTACAGACAGGATACAAATGTACGATGAAGACATTTCAGTATACATATCTATCATTACACTTAATTCAACTTCTCATTGTGCTTACAGTATCTCAGAAGAACTTCGTTGCCAATTCAAGGAACACAAGTAGATTGATTCTCACGTTGATTTACAAATTAAAGGAAGCCAACATCCTCTGCAGACAAGCACAGGACGACGCAGACAGGCTGACAGTAGTCACAGCCAATCGAATCTCATCTCATCACGACAAAGTAACATTTGTGGGAGAGGAGAGGTTATAGATCTAGTCAGCACGGTAGGACTATGTTTTCTTTCCGACGAACACTTTTTGAAGCAAGGGAAAACAAAAATCACTCCAACATGCATGGTATCAACCACCAAGTGCAGTTGATAAAATTATTGGTGACCACATGTTATTTTTACAGGTTATGAGCGGTTGTGACACAACGTAAGCTCTGTACAATTAGGGTAGAGTAAAAGTTAAAAATACTCTCAAAAATACCTTGATCTCGGACCCACGATCAAGTTACAGGCACTGCAGAGATCTCGAGACAGCAGTCAATGCAGATGAACCGTTTCTCCTAGCATTGAATGGATCTTGTAAACATTACATGTTATTCAGCAAGAATAGGTACGGGCAGAATGTGACAGCGGCCTATAAGAAGGCTTCCGATACTGCCATACGCCCCTAATGAAGCTGTAGTAGAACATCATTCCTTGAGAATTCAACAAACTTTGGGCGTGGTTTAGTACCGAAAAAACTCAGAACTACTGGAATGGAAAATTAAAAGAACAGCTTGATACCAATAACAGCATTGGAGTCCCGTGCATCCAACAAACTTCCACAGCTGATTTCCTGCAACTGCAAAGGGGATTGTGGCTATGGAAGGGCTGGTCTCTACTGTTCTAAACTGTTAGAAACCTGTGACAATGCATAAAAGTACTATTATGCAGATAAGAACGATGACGTGGCAAAAAATTATTCTGACGATCAACCACAGAACAAACGTATTGTTATTACAACACAAGGTATTTTTATTAAGTACTCTAGTCATACTAAAAAAATGTAACTATGCTTTTATACATAATTATTCTCTTTCAATTTTCAGATGAGTACCCTGGACCTTCTATCGAGCATTGTGAACTATATCAGGAAGATGAGCAGCCCAAACATTCTAGGGCCAGACAGCTTCAGCAATAGCGAATCATTTTGAATCGCTATTAATTATAATGTTCTTGGCCTTGCAGCCACGTCACGTATACGATGAAATTCTGTGTACTTTAGCGTTCAATAACAGTTCGTCCAAAGAAAAAAAATATTAAGAGTCACATTTGTAGTAAGTTTAATTTACTTCATTTTTGTACACGAAAACTTTTCTCTAAAAATGAGTAGTTTTTTAGTTGCAAGTAGATCTATGAAAAATGAGAGCCATTGTTTCTTATTTTTTTCAAAACGCATAACATTTAGAATGTAACGAAGCTGAAATTCGAATTTAGCACTCGAATAGTTATAAATAATGAGTTAAAAAAAAACTCTATGTTTATCTTACCAAACTACTATTTGACTGGATTAGTTCACTTAAAGGATTAAGAAACATCGCGATAAACAAATATTCAGCAAGAATTTTTTCTTTTTACGTTTGTGAACCCTCCCGGCCATCAAAAATTACATTTTAAAGTTTATATAACAATATGAAGATGTTACATCACAACTGTTACTAAACAATGTCTTGAGAGGTAGTTATGAACGGCAATTCTACTACAACAGTAAACGTTCCGATATTACGAGCAAACTTTGTTTCGAGAAGCGGTTATAAAGGGAAGCGTATCGTGTACTGCACCCTCGACAGTCAATTCGTGCGCAATCGGGTGAGTGCAGGGCGCAATTGAAAGGGGTTAACGGAGCATTAACCGGCTAGGACAGATGCCAAGTGCACCCCACCTCATCACGATAAGCACTGCCAGTGACACGCAATACCTGCATCAGGGCAATTTACAAACGAGCCATCTAGACAACCTCCATACAAGTTACTTTGCTGCAGCTCGTTATTGATACAAACATTAATTCTGTCCTTGTGCTTTCCTTCGGAGAATAAATGTCGGTGATAAGCTTAATGCATTATACATGTCCTTAATGCGATTATATGTTTGTATGAGCGTGTCTTCCAACAATTTACAGTCTGTACAAAATTTCATCCAATTGTACCTGCACAATCCGAAAATATATTTCAAATCATTTCACACATGTTTAAGAATTAATTGTTAAAATAAACAATAATTTCAAGTAAAAATAATAAAGTAGAATTACATTTATCCACTCAGAACTAACGCTCAAATTATATCAGTTTTGAGTGTAATTCGAAGCTTCTAAAAATTACAAAAAAAAAAAAAATTAATATTGCAATCGTGCAAACTTTAACAACTTTCTTTGCTTTAAATACCTTGCATTCCTTGCACTCGTCCTGAAACGCGAAATATGTAAATAATAATTGTTTGGTCAATTTAAAAATAGGAAAAAAACTACAGATGTTGACATGAAACTTAAAATTATTCTTAAGACATATATTTAATTATAATATTGCATTATGAATCAATATACTTTTAATATCAAAAAATGAAATTAATTATATGTTGTACACAAAAATGCTCTTCAGTGTATTGTAAAAAAAACTAAATATTTCTTCTTCTGGCTAATTTTTGTGATCAAGAAAATTTTTGAATGTAAATTTAAAAACAAAATACGTATATAACCCCCTATTTGGGATAGCCAAATTTTCGATTCGAAACCGTAAGATGAAAATCAGAGTTATCGTGTTTGAGATACACCGTGAGGTGATTACGCAATAACATTTCTTATCTACGGTTCTTACGTTATTAATTATATAACACACTGTAAAAACTACCACATTTATTTAATAATTAATTAATGCGAGCGTTATACTTGCTAATGCGTAATTATGAAAATATTAATTTTTAAGTCGAAAAGGAATCGCCATTTTTTACTCTGTACTCTGTATACGTACGTATCTTAAAAATGTGTGTAATTTTTGCTATACGTAACGTGAAAGCAATGTCTGTCTCAGATATTGTGCGACATTACTGGTAAATTTTTCTTAACTTTCAATAATTTCTTTTTCAGTATGTAAAGTTTGTAACTCATTATTTTTTCACTAAAATATACTGATTTTGGATACTGGATTCATTGTAATAAATTACAGTTTATGATAAAGTATGCTTTATATCGTAACAAACCTTTTTGTGTATAAGTGTTTAAAAACCATGAAATAACGTAACTATAAAGTTCGTAGTCATGAACCGACTCTAGTGAAAGGTAATTAAAACACATTATGTATGTTATTTTTTCAAGGACTGTGCATCAGAGTGACCGCGTAATTTATACGTAAATGAGGGAATTTCAGAAGACAACAGTACTTCTTCGTAACAATATTTTTTCTGTGTATGAGTAACTTTATATATTAAATTCAATATTTTAATGTGGGAAATAGAGTGATGTGAGTTCGGCTAGTGATAACAGCAATGTTCACTGTGTTTCTTATGTTGGCCTCAGGAGAGAAGCAGAATTGAGGAATTATGAGGAATTAATGGGACGAGCCAGACGTACTGTACAGAACACGTGACTGGTGCCGTGACTATTATGATATATTTGTTCACATTTTTCATTAGTACTTCCGCGTCTTTTCTTTACAGAGTACTTACACAAAAAGTAAAATTTATTTACCTAACAATTTGTTTTAAAATCAAAGCTTTCCTCGACTTAATAGGAAGAACAGTTTGATTTTCGTTCAGCACTTTGAAACACGATAACTAGCTGCGGGTTTAACTTCTTATTATAAACAAATTTGAGAGCTAGAAGAAGAGAGGCACACGTTTAAAAATTTCAATTTTTTTCAAAGGATATATACAGTACAAATTTCTGAAATACTTAATGCATAAATACATGACTAATGTTTTTCTCTTACGTGTAACGGAACCAGATTATACTCCAAAGGTATTAATAAAACATTTATTTGTTTTCAAAGTTTTCTGTGTTCTCGAAGAAGTTGAACAATTATGACTGGCTCTGGAAAATAAAGTAGACTATAGGAAATGTGGCGAACAATAAGGAAAGGTTATCCAAAAAATATTAAGAAAATGCAATCAGCCGTTTTGTCACGGAGAGCTCATGAATCCCGAGTCAATATAGTTTGGTATGCATCGATACACCTGATGTTAACCTCAAACCTCATCGATTCAAGGAAAAAAGAAGAGGTTCCACTGTCATTCTCAGCTGTTGATGTCTTCTGATAGACGCCAACTTTAGTCACTTAAAGTTGTTACCGTCGAACTTTGGTTTGAACACAGATGATGAGATTGAAACAATTTAACGTAAATGTGTTTGCATGTAACTCGACAATTTCCTAACGGTTTGAAGACTTCATTTCAACCATCTTATGTAAGATTGGACTTTGCGGTGGTTAACGCGTAGTAATGAAGGTACACCGTAAAATTTCTAACATGTAAATATTTTTATTACGTAAAAATCTTGATTAAAATAATGGAACTACTTGAAATTAGACTTTCAATTTCTCTTTAACACAGTTTTTCAACAAGTTTTTACTACCTCTCTTTCTTGTCTATTTGGTACAAATTTCGCAATGAATTTTAAACTAACTTCCTGATGAACAAGGGATTTAAAACTTCAAACATAGCTTAGAACTAAATGATAATGCAATGAACGAGAAAAAAAATTTTAAAATATAATTATATAAAAATTATTTTTCGCAGATCACGTTTTTAAAATTATTATTTCAAAATTTGCCACACAAAAATCTCTGCTGATTAAATACAGTAGATAATTCCTTTGTTTTATTATTGACTTGTTTTTCTCAAGTGTAATAGGAGTTTTTTGGCAATTTATTTTATGACCATTGTACCATAAATATGCGGCTAGTCTGAATTTTAATCGCTTACATTTTTGTGTTATGTTTATTAAGTTCTTTGGTTCATGTGGAAAGGGGTCTGCCAGTTTCTCCTATGTTCATACTCCCACACTAGCATGGGATTTCATAAACACAGTCGTGAAATTGCATTTTTTCAGTGACTAGTTTCACCATTGCTATAAAGTTTTTTAGTTACGTTTTGGATTTAAAAGCAGTTTGAAAATTGTCCCTTATTCCCGGCCGTCTAATTTTCTCGGATTGACCACGCACATATGGAATTATTGTGTAGTTTCCGTTTTTTCGGTGGTGTTTCGTGGGTAAACGAGAAGAGTGGCTTTCTTCATGTTTCTTCTTATAGTGCTTTAAGAGCTTGTTCCCGAGTTTTTTTCAGACTGATGCCAATAACTCAAATATTTTTTAACCAAAAGTTTTGAAAAAAATTGAGTCAATGTGCAATCACACGATGCACAACAATGTGGACGCGTTTTTTAAAATAATGTACCAAGCATCCAGTTTGTTGGTTCCACGCTGCTAGAACGAAGTCAGAATTTGGGTGGAGTGTCGGATTTGGTCAGTGCCTCTTGCTGAAATTCTCCATCAAATTTGTTGCAATGAACGGAGAAAGGAAGGAGCCCATGGGCATGCCGTCAATTCTTTGTAAAAGTAACCCTTTGAACAGAAAATATGCAGTGTTGACACAAAATTTGATTGGTTCCGTGATGGACTTAATAGGTTTGCCTTCGGTCAGTCTTATAACTGTCGTTTAAACATCATGGACCATTTTCTGAATCTTGTCTGAAGTATATTTTAATTTAAGAACGATTTAATATCAGAGTGATAGTTTCCAACTGCTGATTTTTATGT
The DNA here is from genome assembly GCA_003012365.1 of Medauroidea extradentata. NCBI lineage: Eukaryota > Metazoa > Arthropoda > Insecta > Phasmatodea > Phasmatidae > Medauroidea > Medauroidea extradentata. Next base: position 18,081 of record PNEQ01088244.1, on the reverse strand, counting down.
TCATCTATTAAATGTGAAATGAAGAATTTTTTCGAAGGAAATTTTCGTTAGAGGACATTTTAACTGTTAGTGTGACTTGCAGCATTCCCTTACATTTATTAGCCTATTTCGTAACATGGAAGTCAGGTATAGAATAAAATTCTGCACGCAATTTCAGTGCCGTTAACGTAGAGGCGATGATGAATCCATGGCGAGTGTCTGATAAACCCTTACCACTCCCGCATAACTGGGACCTTCTGCAACGGGGATAGTATCCGCTTTCTGTGACGCCTCAAATCGACCAAACGCAGAGAGATAGTCTATCACTTATAATATATGAAGTACACATAGTATCTGTGTTATATTTATATAAATGAATGAGTTCACTGACTGACATATCAAGACACAGCTAAAACTGCTGGACCTGTAAACGTGAAAAATTTTGTATGGGTTGTACTGAGGTCATAGGAGAGTACTTGACACCTAACTAAGAGGGCGAAAAATATGGTGAAATGTCCTTTCGATGACTCGTCGATATATTTTGAGTCCGACGTGCTATCGTCATAAGAAATAGTAAATATCACGAATTTTTTAAATTAGATTTTCATAAGAAAGTGAAAAGACGTTAAATGTAAATTCGATTAACCATATATATATCTATCTAATCCTTCGAGATAAAAAGGTTTTTTTTTCGCTTCAAAACGATACCCGAAAAATGGTTTTAGGATTTTGGATATTAGAATCCTTAGAAGTGTGGAAAATGTGGCAAATGTTATTTAAAATGAAAACATCTATATTATATAACTAAGCCAATTACAATGGTCGTGATTTTCACTTTAATTGTATCCTTAAACAAGTCTGGGTTGAGATTTACGCAAGTTTTTAAAATTATATACTTCAATGGGTGAAAATGTATGAAAAATATTTTCTATTAATTTCTATTTATATCGAACCAATCGAGGTATCAAAGTGCTCTTTCCTTTAGAATGAAGCTTACGTGAATACTCAAAGTGCTATTTCAGGATTTTTTCAATTTAGAGTCCGAAGAGAATAAGGGTGAAATTATATATATATATATATATATATATATATATATATATATATATATATATATATATATATATATATATAGGTCTATAAATAATCATCTTCTAGAATTTCTTTGTACTCGGTACACGCATACTACTTAATAGTACACTGCAAAGTGACTTGGCTTATAAGTTTATATATATATATATAATATATATATATATATATATATATATATATATATATATATAATGTCTCTGAATAACGTTGTAGGTGATGCGAAGACGAATAAAATGATATGACGATTATTTACCAAATTGTGGTGATCGAAAGTCGCATTCTGCGCAGAAATACCAAAAGATCGCAGTAGTAAGTCAAATTGCTCGTAAAGTGGGCCGAACTAACAGTGTAACGAGCAGCGATCCCATCGCTCCGAGATTATTTCCAGTCGTGGTCTCTCCCACGATCTCACATGTTGGATTCGCGTGCGGTGACACCGAAGATACACGAGATATCACAGGGAACTGCAGTTTCCTCTGTGCTTTCATTTCTGGCCAGCTCCATAATCACCTCAGTCACCCGTACTCGCAGTGGTTGCTATTTCAATGCTTATTTAACGCAATTTGGAACCCTGAAAACCATTAATTGTGGGTCAATTTACATATACATCCAGCTTATGCGACCCTAAGTGTATATATCATTTTACTCGTCTTCGTATCTCCTACATCGTGACTATGTGTGTATATATGTATGAGTGTATGTATGTATATATATATATATATATATATATATATATATATATATATCGAGACCCCTGAACTTTTAGATAGCGACGCGAATTTTGTTTTAGAATAATGCTCACTTAAAATAACATTCTGAAAAACAATTGCTAAATTCTTTAACGTTGGTTACCTAAGGGGCGATAAATAGATGAAAAGAGATTAAATGTTTTTTTTTTTTAAATAAATTATTGATATATGTCGAACCCAACGGGCTATTACTCTCATAGATTCCAGATCAATGTGACGTTTAAATATAGTTAAAAGGTTTTTCGAAATGTTACCGCCAAAAGGGGGGAAAATATATGCAAAGTGCTTTAGATAAAGCCTTGATATCTGTCCGACCAATTGAAGAATATAGCTGATTTTCGCTTTATAATGACTGCATAAACAACAGTAAAAGAAATTAGGGATTTTTCTAAATTCTAACTCTCAGGCCTGTAAAAGTGTGCTGTATGCTTCTGCTTTTTAATGAATTGTCGATATAGCTTGAATCAATAGGTAATCGTTGTGATTTTCACTTCAGTGAGATACTTATATAAATGTCTAGGATGTAAAGTTATGATTTTTTATGGAGTAAAGGCATAAAATTCGTTTTCGATTAGTCGATGATATCTGTCTAACCAGTTGAGAAATCGAGATGGTGTTAACTTAAGAATGATGTATATGTAAATGTCTAAAAATAGTTATGTATAAGATTTTTTATTGAATAAGATGACTCGATTGCCAGATGGAAACTAAGTTTGTAAACCATTCACAAAACAGACCATCCGAAAAGCAAGCTGCATTCTATCGAGAAGTATTGCTGTACAACCTCTACGTCCACAGGGAATAATTAATTATTTATTCTAATGAATATTTTCGTCGTTACGTAGCGCTATTGTTTGAATCTCTGGTTTGCGGTTCAGGAGGTCAGGGTTCGAATTCCGTGTAAGGCTGTGCAAACGTGCAATTCTCACACTTAAGATCTGTAAAACTGTTGAAGTTACTGAAATTTGAATAAGGTCGTTCGAAGGGGTTAGTATTAATTATGCAGTAAACTACCCACCGGGGTTCATCGGCAGCATCAGCTCACATGCCATACCATCTAACAAGATAAACCTCAAGTTTGGGGCACAAGTAACGTTTCTGCGAATCATTGACCCACCAAAACTCTTAAATCGCACTAAGCTTCAAGTGATGATTTTGCAAAATAAATGTAATTGAGGGCACAATCATTAACGGTTGTGCTGGGGGTCTTCGTATCACATAACCTCCTGATATATTTCCGTTTAATGTTCAAAATCTCTTTACTTCATGTCGCGGTAAGTGGCAGAGACAGACCTGCTTTCTCGCGAGGGGAACTCTAGCTACTTAGTCTGCTGCAGAGTTGGCTCAACTAGCAGTTTGGTTATTCTAACATTTGATGGCCGAGCAACTAATATGGTGTAAAAAGATACCGTAATAAATATCAGCTGCTACAAGTCTACAAGCGGTCAAAACCGTGGACGGACTGCTAGTTTTCACATAAATTGCATATAATCAGTCAAACGAAATTCAGCTGGATCTACGAAGCATGGTAATTGACGTCTACATAAAGCCGATACTTAAAATATGATGGACGCGACTAGCGACATTAAAATTTGCAGCAGTAATGATACTTTAATACCTCCAAAGCAGATGTTACTATTTTAGCCCTTCCTGGAAACGATCTCTATTTAGAATTGAATTAGCATCGTTTGGAATATATGAGAACATCCTTCCTGTGTGTTCGAAAAATCTGCAGGCACCAAGATGAATTTTGATCCGAAGTTTTGTTATTGACTGAATTCGAGGACTTAAAAACGTTCTACCGTGTACATACGTACGTATGCATGTACAGGTGTGTGTATGTATGTACGTGTGTATGTATGTATGTGTGTATGTGTGTGTATGTATGTATGTATGTATGTGTGTATGTAAGTATGTGTGTATGTATGCGTTTGTATGTATATTTGTATTTATATTTGTATTCATGCATGTATGTATGTTAGTATGTATGTATATATGTATGTATGCATGTACGTATGTGTGTATGTATATATTATCAAATTATACACAAGGTTATAAAATATTGTTTTGTTTAAAGAATAAAGGACCAAATTTACAACCGTCATTTTCATCAGAATTTGTCATTATCTTATTTGAATTATTAAACTATGTTAGTTGGAAGTGGAACGTAATATTAAGAGTTACTTAGACCGTAGCTTATTTTTCGTTCGAGGCACAGAAACAGGGAAAGCGATAAGTCGACTCCTATACGTGTGTTACACACCGCTTTGCAGCGCGGAACACTAAACTAGAGTGCAGTGTTTTCGTAGACAGGGTTTTTCAGTGGTAATTTATGTGGCGACCCTGTTCTTTTATTTGTGGAAAGTATGTGTTTAAATCCAAAGCAGGTCTCTATCACTTTGTTTTTTAATTACAGCAGATATTTTCCCTGCTACATCGATGTAAAGAAGCCATTTTTACCATTTTTGAGGGACTGTTTTCAATAATCGGACGGAATATTTTAAGAAGAAAGAGACACAGTCAGAAGTATGTCTTCTTTCCGTGTACAAACGCAGATTGATGAAAAAACACTTCTCTTACCACGCTACACCACAACTCATGCGCCAGGTCCAACAAGCCCTCAATTCCGTTACAAATGGCGTATTTTGTGCTTCTGCAAACTTAAGTAGTATATTTCTGAAAACTGCAGTTAAAAATACATTGAAATAGTCTATAATAGCCATCATTTTCTCAAGCATAATATTCAAGTTCTCTTTGAAAACAATTTTACAGAATGCTGAAAGGTTAGATTTTTGGTTGCATGCTAGCATTAGAACTATTTTTTTTTTAACTGGCTATGACTGGGCAGTTTTATTTCTCCGTCCCTTCACTCCGGCGCTGCTCCATACTCACATCGTGCCACCCCTCACCCGCCCTAACGATGTGTGTGTAAAAAAACCTACTAGATGCAAAACGGTTAACATTTTTATATATCCACCATGTTGCTCAATCGGGAGAAAACCAATGACAAATAATTTTAAGTTCACAACTAATTTTTGAGATGGCAAATTATATTTTAAATTGCAAATAATATGTAATTATTGCTTAAAGCAATCTTTCATTCATCATTTTTTCAGAAATTACCGCGTTTTACAACATTTTAGAATATAGCAACATCTTTGTATTTCTTTGATTACCCTACGTACAAAATTACGTTCATATTTAAGTATTGGCTTAGGAGGACGTAAGCTTTCAAAACATCGTGATGCATCCTCGTCTACAATCAAAAAATAATACCTCTGGTAGATTTCCTTGTTTTTAAATTGTTCCACATTATTTAATCCAATATAAACGACAAGGTGTACATATATTTCCCATTATTTATTTTTATGTTAAGGGATTTGGAACGTTACGAAGACGAGCGGAATACTGAAATACTCAGTTATCAATAAAATCTCAACTACTCATCAAAATTCAACGATAATTTTTTTGCCGAGTAAATATTTTATCAGCGGACGTGTATTTATATAGCACTATGCGGTAGTATGCTTTACTTTCGAATAAAAAAAATAAAAAACGGCTTTATAGAAAAATGGCTTGAAACCAAATCTACAAAATGGAAAACTGTAATTTTTATAATTTTTAATATGATAATATCTAGGCTTCAATAATAACTGAAGTTCAAAACGCGAGTATTTTTTAAATTTAATTATCATAGAGGCCTAGATACTAACGCATTAAAATGATAAAAAATGACAGTTCTCCATTTTTGTAGATTTAGTAGTTTGAAGCCCTTATTTTTCTTAAAAAAAAAAAAAAAAAAAAACAGTTTCTAATTTTTTACTCGAAAGTAAAGCACAGTAACGTACTACCGCACAGTGCTGTGTAAATAAACGCCCGCTGATAAAATATCTACGCGGCAGAAAAATCTCATAGAATTTTGATGAGTAGTTCAGATTTTATTGATGAATGAGAATTCCATTCATCCGCTCGACATAGTACCTTTCCAAGCCCCTTGAAGATTGTATCAAATATGACCTAGGCGAGGATGAGTTACAGTTACCAAAACTGTAATTTTGTTTTTATAAGGTAACAAATAATGAATCGTCAGTTTATTTTGGTATTATCATGAAACGTTGCCAGGAAAACTTATGTTAATGATGCTTACGATTTTCATAAAACAAATTCCCTCAAAGTGGATTGAATTATTATGGAAAAACTGAAAAGAGGTTAGCCTACTAGCTATCTAACAACTATGAAAAAACTTTGAATTAATGAAGGGTTTGTAAACAATGCGGAACAGGCACACGGAGAGACTGTTTAAGTTCGTTTAGGGACTTGTTTCTGATGAAATGTTCAACTGTCAGTAGGAGACATGTTTTTATGTAATCTGTCATGATTCTCAACTTTTGGCAACTGGAACGGGGTAAGATATTACAGCCAAGATGATTGCTTAAATATATAAGTTTCTCTACTCGTTTGTATGCGCACTGGCGTAAAAAACATAAAAGTATATTATGAATGAGTGTAAATTGTATTAAACACTCTTTAGATTGTTAAAAATAAAATAGCATAATGCTTTGGGTTTGTTCTCGTTTTATAATTTAACCGACTAAAATTATATGATTGGATGCAAGTGATAGGTTATGAATTTCGATTTATTATATTCGTTAAATGCTAATTCGATAGCAAATATAGTGTTGTAATATAATTATAATTTTTTTTAGTATTTATGAAATAGAGAACACAAAAAGTACTGTAAATAAAAAAGGGTATTTTTAGTACAGCTAAAAATTGTGTGTGTGATACGTTATTTAGTAAACGAATAGAAGATTGCTCTGTGGTCAAGTGGAATGGATATATTTAGAAAGTTTTAATACTTAAATTACAAATAATGTTTATTAGAACCTTTCGTATTTTAATTTTAAACTGATACACGATACATTGCTTCGCAATTGACCTACATGTATTTTAAAACACCGTACTCAATATTAAATGACTTCCTGTAAACAGAACATATCAACTTTAATTTATGAAGTTAATATAATGTTGAAAATATTGCATTTTCTTCGCAGGAAATATTCTTTCGTAACTTGCTTCCTTTCATATAAAACCACTGTTAACTCCTAAAACTAAGTCAAAATGTCTTCTTTATAGAACATAAATTTCATTCCAGCTCCTCGAATTCTCCCCCATTTCTATATATAGTACATCTCACAAAATATTTGTCGGCTTATCTATCTTCGTATCGAATATTGTGATGTAAATATGAATAAGCTCCAAAATGTAGGGAAAAACCAATAAAAACAAAACATCATAAAACAAAATTTGATAAACGTTGAACCGCGAAATGAATAAAATCCTAGAAAACATTTGAATCGCTGAAGCAAGAATGTATGATAAAAACAATTGAAACAAAAAACAGAGAACTAAAATGAATATTTAAAAAGTTACACAACGATAAATAAACTCTGTTCTCCCCTCGACTAGACGCTCTTTTTTCGGAACTGAAAAAGGATAAAAACATAGACTACTTGGATTTAATTAAAATGCCGTAATGAATAAAAAAAAAGTATGTTGTACAAGTTTTAGGCATGTTCGTACGTAGCGAAAATTTTCGTTATCGTGTATCTTCCCCTGTAACTCTTCCCCCTGTAACTCTTTTGACGTGTTTACAAATAATGAAATTTGTCTCAAAGTACGTGAATTTCTTTAAAGGATTTGGCACAGTATAATAACTGCACTTTTTTTATAATTTAAATGACAGGAGTTTTCAATGTACTAAATAACTTTTGCCGTTTGAACTATCACTGCACGACCGTTGTTTGTTTACGCACTTTAAAGAGATGATCTATTATATGTAATTAATATAGTGCGACAACGTTTTTAGAGGCATAATAATCATTTGTCATTTAAAATAAACTTTGACCACTTAGAGTCTCCATTTATGGTAAAATTTAAAGCAATTCACTGAGAAAAATATACATTGTTTGGTTGTCGGCACTGAAAAAATGAACAATATGTTCTGTAGATGGGCACGGTCGTAGAAGAACAGGTCTGGACACTCGCCTATCTAACAATGTATTTTGCTTGACCCCCTTGTTGTTTGGCTGTAGTTCGTCAAGTTACCGAGAATGTCGTACTTTTTGACGCTGTTTTCCGGGCGGTAGGACTCAAACTCCGCCCACTTTTTCCATTGTTAAATTTATAAAGTAAATAAAGATTGCTGGAGCCTTTTCTTAAAATTGTGAGCGAAGAAAGTATTTCATAAATTGATAAAAAATACATTTTGATAAATTGTTTATCTTAACGGAAAGGAAGTGGGCGGAGTTTAGTACGACCGCCCTAACATCAGCGCCAATAGAACACAATATTCTCGGTAACTTGGTGAACTACCGCCAAACAACAAGGGGGTCAAGTTTCCAGGCGAGTGTCCAGACCTGTTCTTCTACGACCGTGGTAGATGGGCCAATGTGTTCTGTTGTTAGAACAGCCCTAACAGTACCAACAACCAAACTTGAATTCTCGCTCTATTTTTAACAAAACTATAGTTTCTTCTCTCATCTGACAATCATCACCCAGTTAAAAAGAAAATGCTATAACGTAATTTTAATAGTTAAATCCAATAACAATTTTAATGATGTTATTCAATTAAAATTCTTAATGATTATTGAAAACGATATACAAAATATCTAGTAACTTTAAATTGAAGTGCGGTTCTCAGCACAGAAGCGACGAGGTGAACCAAAGTGATTGCAAATGAGGAATGATTCGTTACACTTTAAAAGTTTATCTACTCTTCTAAACTGGAATACTTATTAATAATGTTATATAGGTAGATGAAGTACTCAACTACTACAGTCACAGCGAAAGGTAATTTGGAGTGAAGGGGAAGGAATGAGACCACGTTGACGGTCATATATTATAATCAACCTATTTGTCTTATTATGTATTAATTATGTGAATAATTTTATTTTCAGCTCAGTCTAATGTAAGGCAGTTAGGACTATATAAAAACCAAATTTACATTTACAACATTGACTCATTAATATAAATGTTTTCGTAATTGTTTTTAACTATGCAATAACGTCAATATTACGCTAATAAAATCTTATACGAAATTTAATTTTCAAATTGATGACACACAAAGCTGATATCGAGGACCGTAACGACGCTCGGCTAAGAAGAATAACTGGTGCGAATTTTTTAAGCCCCATAGCGCAGTTTATGTTTTTTTGGTAAACAGAAAAACTCTTACCTTACAAGACGCGGTTTCGATTATGATTGTGCATGATTTATTTACTAGTACCGACGCTGTATTTTTGCACACGATGCCACGATTCACCGATGAAAATTATAGCATCGAAATCATGGACCACAATCGTGTTTATTACTAACAGAAAATGTCATCGGTATCTGGGTCACCGTAATCAAGACCGGCGAAAGAGAATTTTGGTTACTTCGAAGTGATTACTTGTGTCCACATAGTTCGAGCTTTGTGTAAAATGTTATATTGAACAAAACGTATTGTTGGCGACGCTTAAAAGTCAGAAAAACAGCATGAAAATATACGAAAGCGTTGAAACTATTTGATGATTTTTTTTCAATGCATTTTTAAAAATTATTCTAAATGCGTGTTGAAATTGTTATGTTATTGTATTTTATGAATAGAATTAAATATTTATTGTCTGGCACTACCTGATGTTGACTACTTGGTACCTCATAACATTAGCAGCGAAATGATCTTCAGATTATTAAATTTTTACTCCAACAAAGAACGTTTTTAAGCATGTAACACGATAATTGAAAAATTTCGTTCTCGTATATGAATATCTGAAAACTCACTTGTTTCTTTCTATTCCATTATATCTCACTGACGTTATGAACACGCTACGCTGTAACAATCTTTTAGATCCAAATAAGTTCATAGAAATCCGCATGATGTTGTAAATTGTGTGTTTATATTAGATATTTCATAGTGACATATTTAAGAACAATTGTTTAAATTTAGCAAGTAAAATCAAATTATATTGGAATACTATATAATTTAAGTATAGTAACCAACACGTAAAATGTAAATGTTTTTGTGCATTTAATGCGTTTAAAACTTAAAGGTACAATTTAAATAACATTTTATACACATTAATTACGTATAGCATTTATGATTGTCTTTTTCCATACCGATTTCACCGGTTTCACAATAACTTGACTCTACATCGCCCACCGTTTTATTCGACAACATAAAACCTTACGTAGTCTTATAGTGAAAGTAATATTTAATAATTTATTATTTTTAGAAGCCATTTCGGCTACGTTTATTTCACATGACGCAACCTTAGACAGATGGTTTGCTAATAAGTCAAAACTCATGTTATTTCAAATAAAAATTCGTTTAAGAAAAAATTTTTTTATACAAGATTTGTTTAAATCATACAAACACTGCATTAAATGTTACAATGTTAATAAAGCATAATAACTGGCTTGCAAACTCAAAGCAAGTAAAATAAATTCCTTGCTAAAACTTAACTACGTCAACTATGTGGTTGCAGCAAATGCATTCCAGTTACGATGGACTAATTCTAACCTTTGTTATGGTGAAGGAGTATGGTTAACCCTTCGCCGTTATTATTGCCTTTGAGAAATTGACTGTCAAAATTCAATTCAATTATTCAGTCCTCGCAAATAACAAGCTTTAATATGCTTGGTCGGCGTTCTGACTTTACTTTCATCCAGTGATCTATCTCACTTCAAAAGTATTGAAAATGTTTGGTGCCAATGCTTTGATCAATCATTTGAGTTTTCGATTTCCACGCCAGTAAACCAACTGGATGTATCACTTCAATTGTGTACGGGGACATTGTTTAGCAGAAAAAGAATAAGGAAAATTATAAACAAGTATCTCACATAGTTGAACTGTATGAAATTGTTTTCCAGTGTTTGAAATCCATGAACACACCACTGACAAATTACGTGATTATAATTACTACAAATTGAAATACTGGGCACAATAAAAACCAATTTTTGCCAGTACTGAAATAGCTTCCACACCTAGAGTGATTGACCAGTCTACACAATGCTGTTTCATGGTTCTAAAGTAGAATAACAACGTACTTCACTATACTTAGAGGCAATGATTTTTGGTGAAAAGAATTCTGAAACAATTAGTTTCAATGCCTTATGTACACATATGCAGCCGTGCTTCATGGTCAGTGATTGGCTGTTTTAAATTCTCAGCGTCTCGGGGTTTTACCCACAAATTATAGACGTGTGGTGTCGCAGTAACCTTGTTCCTGTTGGCACAAGTCAAATGAGCCACGCCTGCACAATTATACATTCAGCCAATTATCAGGAAGCAGACCTGTAGATGTGCATGTAAGTCATTGAAACAAACTATTGCAGAATTCTTTTCACCAAAAATCGTGGGATCTAACTATACTGTAAACTGCATATTGCATTCCGTGAATTAATATTAAGTTTATTGGATGGCGTTTCCCCTTTTGTCAGATGGCCGTGGTTAGATTCCATGCATGCGGTATTAACAGAGACTATACGCGTTGAGTACGTGAAATAAACGTCCTTACTGGCCGCACTCTATGAAGATGTGTTCAGAATACCGAGGTGTATTACTGGATAATTCGTTGCTCATCACTTGAACGCTACTACCTACACCTAGAAGGCTAATGGCCCCGCAGACTACCCAGATTTGTATAGAGTCATTGCTTAGCACCGCGTGCCTCGGAACATGACCACGATATGCCACTGCAGATGTCATAACAGTTTGCAGCGCTTTACGAGTATTTCCGTTCTTCACGAAACCTTTCGTGTTATATGCGAAATTCGTTGGTGGTTTTGACGGTCAGTATCAATATGTTTGTATCAACACTATGTCGGCTTTAATTAAGCGTAGAAGTTTCCTCATACCCACAATTTAAAAATTACGTCAATCTTCCATCGTAAAAATTCAGTGTAGGAACACTAAACTTTTATGGTTAACAAATTATCTTAAAACTTCATTAAACTCATGGCAAATTAACTGGAAATATTCATTGTAGGTCTTTCATTTGTTCATAACCGACAATTATATTTTTATGTGTGTTCTGTGATTGGTGGACGTACAGATCCATAAATAAAATAATTTACTGTGTTCATAAAAGTTTCCAAGGTACATTGTCAGCAAACAGCTTACTTCTACAGTTATTAAGAACAGTACTCGATATTTGTAGGAAAACTACCACAAACTCCCTAGTTATCTAAATCCATGCGTTGATAATAATGCGAATTGGCTTAGTTGTGATAAATAATACGCGTTGATAAGTAAGCTAGTTTATCGTTCGTCTAACTGCACAATACATTTTATTAAGATATAAATGTAGCAACAAAACGCTTCCTGCAATTTAAAAAATAAGAATTCTGAGAAAATAATATTATTGTCATCCAAAATACTTTAAAAGTGTAAGAAATGCGTTAGAGTTCACAGGAAGTTACCCCCAAGATAAGTGTAATAAAGACTGAAAGTGTGGTACAGGTCGTTCGGAATAAAGTGAGAACTAAAATTTAACAATTTAAAAATATCACTAGCCGTTACCACACAGAATTCAACATAAATTGTAGTTGCCTAACTGTGTGTTGGGTTGGCAGCGAAATTACGCTTAATAGTTTCGTGTACTTTCCTATTTATTCAACAATACTGAAACAAAATCAACCAAAATCGACATAATTATATTTATTATAATTAATCAACTTTTTTTATCAAATTGTGGCGATTAATACTGACTGCACAGTTTGTCTTACACGCGCAAACATAAAGTGACGTGTCCAGAGAGGTTAGACATTTCCCGTCGTCAGCCGTTACGCGCGGAAAGATACGAATTTGCTGAAAATAGAACTTAAGCAGGGCTTTTCTGAGTGCTCACTTTATCCCGAACTGCCTATACAAAACCATTGTTGCTATAGGCAGTGCTCGAAAATTCCTCCACTTACGAACCATTCGATTCTATGCAACACACGTGCTTGCAATCTTTTCAACGTAATCAAAACTTCCTGTAGAGAACGTACAATATACTCACCATTGTCACGGGACTTATTGAGCCGAAACTTCTGATGTATAGCTCACAGTATACAGTTGTCGCGTTGTCTGTAACAAAGGAACAACATTTTCATTTAAATACGTCTAACAACATTTAAATGAGTGTAAAGTTTATTCTATTATATGTTAGAAAGATCTGTGTCAAAAGTTTGGCACAGGGAAAATTTTCGCCGCCATGAGAACTGGTGTCGTTACAACTTGTAACAGAAAGAAATAACGTCCATGTTGTTCAAGGCATCTGATTCTGTTTACATGTTACCTAGGTATGTAAAAGGCTTACTGAAAAACGCTTAGATATTGTTTTGTATTGTTAAGAGTGGAAGAATCGTCACTCGGACGAAGTAAAACAAATGAAAATTTTTCGTTTTTCCATTGTTCACTATTTACTGTCTTTCCCACACAAAAAAGAACCTGATAACCCCACTTTTTTTTACAAAATATAATTAAACATAAATAATTTATTAAGTTACTAAGTACAACTCAGCACTTATGCGTTTATATTCTTCTTCATACAAGAAACTAAATATCATCTTCTTACGACCCTTCAACCAATACGTCCTCACTATCGTATACGAACTTTCAACTAAACGCACGCATTTATATTTCCGCTGCTTACGTTCATAAACACGTCTTACAGGCTAACCTGTTAGTTTGAAAATAAATAAGGAGAATTACAATTAAAAAACGTCAGTATATAACGTATAAGAACAATATCTTAAGAACAAATATGTATAATATTTAAATTTATCTCAAGTTTCAAATCACGCGGTTAGTGATACCAGCGCACCTATTGACAGAATTTTTTCTTGTGCCAAACTATTCCATGAGAAATGATTTTTTTCTAACCTGTATTACAAATAACCTTAACAATGTTAAATAACATACATTTTATATCGATTAAAACTGCTAACACTTAAGATTCATTCACAGCTAGCAATGAAATAAACACCAACGCAAATTTATATTTGCACAGGTTTTTTAGTTGCATCATTTAGAGAATAGTAAAATATTGCATATAAACTAGCAGAACAGTCAAAGCATATTAAGTGAAGAATTTTTGCTGCTGTCGTGTTTGTTAAAAATCATGACAACTTAAAAGGAGATATGGTGATAAATACAGAAGCAATATTCAAACAAGTTGACAAAGTTAAATAATTTGGAAATGAAGTATGTTATATTAAACTTTATTGTTATTACATTTGCAGTCAATTATAATCGACGTAGGACTATAATGAACGTGTTCTGAAATAAAAAATATCTTCAACAATAGCTGTACATTTTATTGCAATTCTCAATTCACGAAAAATAAGTATTTATGAAAACAAAATAAGTGCGGACTTGCACTTCTATATACGGTCTGAAACGGACAGATTTTTGTTAGTGCCTTTGTGTCTTGAGCGTAGCTGAAGATGAAAAAGATGTGAGGATGGGTCTACTCTGCCTGTTCTGTGCATGACGTACTACAATAATGAGTACAAAGGCTGTGTTTATTTGGGTGGAATTGTGCGTAGTGAAAAGGGGGGGGGGGGGACGAGCTGGAGAAACGGGAGGTGCCCCAAGAAAAACAAGGGTAGAATCTGGCACGTTCCTCAATTGTAAAAATCAAAAACTGTCTAGCCTTGGAAATCAAGCTCAGACAATTCTTGTGTGAGCGGAAATGCATTACCACTTCATAAGTCCACATAAAAACCAAATGACTTTAAAAAAGTTATATAAATAAATAAAATGAACTGTTGTAAAAGTTATATTTTAAGATATTAGATAATATCTGGTGTAAAAATATTTTACACACGTAGGAGAATAATAATTTATATTAAAATATGTAACTTTAACTTCTATATTGAGAAAATAGTTTCATCGTCGTCGTTATTAAAAAAAAAAAAAAGGGGGTGGGAAATAACCCGTACCGCTGATTTAGTCCGTGTATTATCCATTATACAGCAAAAACAATTAACAAATTAACTCATTGCCTCAAGAAAACAAAGTTAGCAACCAGAAGCACAACGCAAGATCTACACTGGTGTTTTTGGGCGCAGATATAACATTACATGCCTTAAAGGTAATATAAAACATTGCTCCAAATATACCTAATTTCTTAAACCTATTTACATAAAATCATTGCAGTGTAGTCTTACTGAACACAAAACACAAGTACTATTTGTTTCATAATAATGTGTACATAACAAAATAAATTATAAAAAAAATTAATACCGATAGTGTAATTATCTCACATATAGCTCCCACATCACTGAGAGCTGATGTCCAGCGATGAACCATGGTATTCCGTAATAATATTCTTCTGACGGCGAAACCCTAGTGATGTACAGTACATAACAGAACGCAACAAACTATATATCTAGAGGTAGAGAAACAGAAATGAAACAGTATGCCTGCTAAATTTAAGATATGCAATATTAAATACAACCGAAGAGTTACAAATGCTATTGTCAATTGATTTTCAAAAGATAAGTGAACGTCTATAATAGTAATACGTTCTTCGCCTAAACGTAATGATTTAAAACAAACTTCTTTATAATTGCCCATGCTGAGCACAGTTTCAGTAGGATGTAACTAATAAATTCATTTCATTTACGTGATCATCTTTCTCTCTCTCTTAATATGTGTGTATATATAGAGTGGAAGAAAGAGAGAGAAAAAAAGAGAGAGAAAGGGAGAGAAAGAGAGAGAGAGGGAGAGAAAGAGAGAGAGGGAAAGAGAGAGGGAAAGAGAGAGAGGGAAAGAGAGAGAGAGGGAAAGAGAGAGAGAGGGAAAGAGAGAGAGAGAGGGAAAGAGAGGGAGAGGGAAAGAGAGGGAGAGGGAAAGAGAGGGAGAGGGAAAGAGAGGGAGAGGGAAAGAGAGGGAGAGGGAAAGAGAGAGAGAGAGAGAGAGAGCAGTTCCGACATGCGTTGCAATGCCAATTAAATCTTTTGGGTACCCTGTTTTTCCCCTCTAACCCTGTTTTGCTGCCCTCTTTTTCAAAAATATTTTTTTGCAGAAACCGTCACTGGAAGACGCACAGCTCACCAAAGTTTCAGTGCAATTGGATGAATGACATATGAACGAATAGAAGATGACATACGAACATTCATTTTTGTAAGTCGGTTAGAGATACTACGAGCTTTATATATATATATATATATATATATATATATATAATTTGAACTGAATTTGTAAAACAAAAACTTAATATATTAAATTATTACTAAGTAAATAGTCATGCCAAATATAGAAGGTGTTAATACACATTTCTATGGTAATTTGTGTCTTTACAATCCTCCCGTGATTTATCATCCAAACGCGTGACCTCGTTTA
Source organism: Medauroidea extradentata (assembly GCA_003012365.1). Lineage (NCBI taxonomy): Eukaryota > Metazoa > Arthropoda > Insecta > Phasmatodea > Phasmatidae > Medauroidea > Medauroidea extradentata. Next base: position 1,887 of record PNEQ01088244.1, on the reverse strand, counting down.
GAGCAGTGGCTAGGGCGGGTGTCTCCTATCAAGGCGACCCAGCGAAGTCGACCCGGATCTTCTCAAGTGGGAATCGTGTTGAAACTTGGCGAGCTGTCTTGGAGATTTTCCGCACCCTCCACCCATCCATTCCAGTGCTGCTCCACACTCAACTCCTATCACTTCTCACCAGAGTGGAAAATCTCACAGTTAAATGCAGATTTTAATCTCAGTACACTCACACATTCGCGTTAATCCAAACGAGGTCAAATGGACAGTGTTATGCAGAAAAGATTCAATCCACATTTACATTTATACGCAGCAAAGTAATATTGACATGCAGCGGAAACTGATAATCATATTAAACTGATAACCTCATATTAATGAAAATATGTCAGAGTTTCTACAGTAAACCAGAACACAAAATCGCCTTGTGGACATACACTACACGGCAATGTTCTGATTTTGTCGATTTGAGGCTTGACTCATTTTTGCATAACACTACCCAAACGCAATCTTCCAATCAGTATAAAGCGAATGAAACAACCAAACAAGGAAATGCGTTATGTGGCGACAAAGTACCGTGATGCAAGCGAGTGCCAGCTGGAGTATTGCAGTAACATGTACAACCATTTACCTTGAAATTGTATGTGCAAAAGGCCGGAGTTTATTAGACGTAGACTTAACTATTTTGAAAATGCTCCAATCCTTCTCTTACATTTTACAGCACAATTGTCACTTATAAGGTAGATATAGTGAAGGGCTTTTGACATAAATTTTAAATAATGAATTTTCAACTGTTATTTTCAGTATGTTCAGCAATATGTATTTCTTGTGAATTACACGGATTTTAGTTGACGTAGTTTTTCAAACAACCAGTACCCAGAGTATATGCGTTTTCGTCCGTACAGACATAGATGTTAAAACTCGGTCGGTAGCATGTCGACCCACATACTATCCGCAGTAACGTCTTTATTTCGTGCGTGTTTACTAATACGTTACTACAGCGTCCACGTTGAAAAAAAATAGGAATAGGGGTACTCAGACCTGGGACGCGGATACAAGGTACTTTTAAAAATAAACAGATGCTCCTTTATCTACGCTGTAATTACACACTTGTTCTAGAGTCCACAGAGCGCTCAAATTTATTAGCAGCTGACCTAGTTTAGTGGAAAATAAAAACTGATATTTTCTTCTTTTGCGGAGAGAAACTGTCAAGCGATTAATTGAGGACAGTGCACGTAAATTCACTGAGACGTGTTATGAACTAAAGTATTAAATGTAATAATTTTTGTAGGTACTAACTATACATTAGCATTGTTGCAATATCACTTTGTAATATAAATGCATTGTTGAGTAATGTGCTGTTGGTTTCTTCCTCCCATGAGATATCGAGGCTACAATTAAAACTTTCTGTCATATTTTCAATCACATCATAATTGACATTGTACATGTTTAATTTCACTACTAGAAGAAATTTAAAAAAAATTTAACCTAACAATTTGCAATATTTCTGAAAGATTTTAATTTTATTTGCACCGCATATAAGTGGACATACACGGGTGATTTTATTTGCAAATACTTGGCGACAAGAAGAGATTTTTAAATGCACAAGGAAGTCGTTTGACAAATTCATCTTACCAAGTTTTTCACGAAATATGCAAAAGTTACTTGTGTGCTAAATTGAAACCCGAGATAGTAATGTGGTTTGTAGCGTTTTTAGATAGGGTTAAAGGATATTGTGGCTGTAAAAGCAATTACCCTCTTAAACACTACCCTACTTACTACAACACTGATCATGTGTCAAACTACTCAAATAATAAAATGGTATGAATAGTTTTGAAAAATTACCATTTTTAATTATATTAAGAGACACAATATTAGGAATAGGGAAGAAAGAAATTAATT